>VKOC01030889.1:0-13029 GCA_009364415.1 Spea multiplicata
TTATCACACTATAAATGTCAGCTTTGCAGCTTTTCACTGATTCCGGTTGTTACAAGTGCATGTTGGATAATGTAGTCATTAAATTACGGCCCAGCCCACCTTCACAAAAAATTAAAGTAACTTGTCCCAAATTTTACAATCATACATAAGCTATGTTTACATATCTATACGTACCTTACGTGAGTTGTATGAAAGCAGCCATCTTAACTTCCTTTTCTCGAGAGCTGTATGATTATTTCTCCCCATGACGTTATCTCTCCTGGTAAGCTACATTTTAGTTTACATTTATTTTTTTAAAGGCTCGCCATGGAATGCAGATTATATATCAATGAAAGCAAAGTTCTTGATTCATAATGTCTAAAAATGTCAAATACATATATTAATATGTAGTTTGCCCCCCCCCTTTTGCAGATATAACAGCTTCCGCTCTTCTAGGATGGCTTTCCACAAGATTTTGCAGCATTTCACCTACACTTGTTCACTCTCTCTCACGCTCTCAAGCGGAAGTGATCAGAAGAGAGGGTAGGGAAAAAAATTAGAGAGATTTGATGTAAATTAATGTGGCCGCCGGGAATTTCGTTACCAAATTAAAAATGTCCCTCAATTTTCGTCCGAACCGAATGGGCAGGGAACATGACACATTGCCCACAAATAAATGGGCCAAAAATGAACTGAACAATTTGGCCCATTTGCACGTATCTAATTATATATATATATATATATATATATATATATATATATACTGTTATATAATTAAATGGAAGCATGCTCTAAATTCTAAGATTGCGAGCAGGAACCTCATTACCTAATGTAGCAATGTACATGTTAGTCTGTTAATTCTAGTTTTGCCACACCTCTTAAATATATGGAAAACTGGGGAACCTTAACCAGGAGTGGGGGCCCACCAAAATTCCTCCAAGAGTGCATCGATAACTCATCCAGGAGAAAAAAAGAACCCAGACTAACATGTTAAGAACTTCAGGCCTCACTTGCCTCCGTTAAAGTCAGTGGTCATGTTTCCACAATAAGAGACTGTACAAAAATGGCATCCATGAAAGAGCGAAAACCACTGCTGACCAAAAGGAATGTAAAGACACATCTCACATTTATCAAAATATATATTGATGACCCCAAAACTTTTGGGATAATATTTGGTGGACTGATGAGTCAAAAGTGGAACTTAGCGTAAAGCTAACATAGCATTCCACAATAAGAACTTCACACCAATGGTTGAACACGGTGGTTGTAGTGTGATGGTCTGGAGCTGCTTTACTGCTTCAGGACCTGAGCGATTTGCCATAATTGATGGAACCATGATTTCTGCTGTCTACCAGAAAATCCTAAAGGAGAATATCTGGCCATCATTTGGTGACCTAAAGCTCAAGCGCGGTTGAGTTATGCAGCAGGACAATGATCTGAAACACACGAGCAAGACCTCCTCTAAATGGCTCAAAAGAAACAAATTGAAGGTTTTGGAGTGGCCCGGACTTGAATCCGATTGAGATTCTGTGGCATGACCATAAAAAGGCAGTTCTTGCTCACAAAACCCTCAATATGACTGAATTATAACAATTCTGCCAAGAAAAATTCCTCCACAGCGATGTAAAAGACTGATTGCCAGTTATCGCAACTGTTTCACTGCAGTTGTTGCAGGTAAAGGTTGCACAACCAGTTATTAGGTTAAGAGGGGCAATTACTTTTTCAAATGGGTTTTGATTAATTCTCTGCCTTCAGTAAATAAAACGATCATTTAAGAGCTGCATTTTGTGTTTTACGATGTCTTATATTAAAATGAGTAGGATGATCTGAAACATTTAATTGTGACAAATAAGTAAAAATAGAAGAAATCGGGAAGGGGCAAATAGTTTTTCAAAGCAGAGGTGTATTCTGTCACAGACCAGCAGCAGTCCCTTTTCCTAGGGCAGATCACCCTATTGTGTGATAAGGTTCCTACTGGACGACTCGTTCGTAAATCTTCCTTGTAACATGTCACATTTACAATTAGTTTGAGCCTTTCTAGTTTTGCTCTTCTGTGCTGCAAAGAGGAGGTAGGTCCAGGGTTGTTGCTCTGGGTCAGGCCAAAGACAGCAACCCAATTAAATGTATAACCAACTACAACTATATCCGTAAATAAACTTAAATAAAACATAATACATGATACACAATTCGTATGTAAACTAAAATTGTCAATATTCTTTTATTTTTGACTGTAAGCACACTGACGAGTTTCATTAACCGATCATCGATTCTTCAGATGGCTCAAACACAATAAATGTTTGTTAGTCTTTTTATTCTAAAGTCATCACCCTATTGCCTTGTGCACAAACAGAATGTGTCATTAATGGAGTGTTTGATGAGCTAGCTATGGAGTTTAATGGAGGAAGCTCTGTGTGCCATAGCTGTTATCTCAGCACAGGCAGTTTGCACACACTGTAAAATCAGCCTCTTCATTTTCTGCTTGAAAAGATCATTGTTAAAAAAAAAAAAAATTGTCACCGGGTGGAGGTCATGCTGATTTATTGGCAATTACCCTACAGGATTTCAGTTCAACGGAATGGAAGATCTTTGGGTATTCTCCTTGATATATTACATGGCGGCTGCTTTTTTGATGGGGGAAAAAAAAATAATAGAATGGCCCCTTGTACATATCTAGCACACCAAGTGTACCTCTGATGTCAGATGTCTGATGTCCAGGCAGTTATGTATTGTGTGTCTTTGAACATTCGCCACATTTAAAAGCATGCATTTCACAGGCATTAAAAAAGGGTTTTTTTTAGTTATTGCAGCCAGGAAGCATAGAAAAGAGCAAATATGTACACTAGAGAATTCAAAGTGCTATAAGGAAGTGATAGAAGAGATACAATGATCTTAACGTTCTTAATGATCTTAATGTTCTGCATGCGCAGTACGGTAATATTTTTTACAATGTCATATTTTCACCCAAAGGCACATTTTATTTAGTCTTGTAAAAGTATTTAGTCTTGCCAAAATGTAGGCAATAGATCTCATAAAAAATGGATTTCTGTTTTTATATTTCTTTCTGTACAATATTTGTTTCCAAACGTTTACTATATATGTGTATTTAATACTGAATTTTAGACACAAATTCAAAAAGTCAAAATTTGACACATAGATGAAATTGTGTGTTTTTTCTTAATACTTAACTTAAAACACAGGAGTAAAGGGACATATAAAAAATATATCAGAAATCAACATTACAACACTACTGGCTGTACTGCATAGACTGCAGTGAGCTTCTGCTGTGTCAACAAGCTCCATCAACATCAATTAGAAGTTTTCCTTTTAGACTTCGAGGTACTTGGAACTGGAATCAGCCTGTGGGTATGAGATACAATCGTTAAACTTTGGGTGCCCTTGAGCAGTTACCAATCATTTGTTAAATTTGCGCCCTGTGGGATGAAGAACATGTCCGCAATGACGTATCCCGGCCTACGCCCAAAACCATGGTAATCAACTCCCCTGGGGCTGATTACAGGCCCATTTGCACTATGGCGGCACTTCTTCCATAGACTGCATTAAAAGGCGCTGCACAACATGGAGTTCTGGGATATGGCATCATATCTCTGTGCCCTGTAGTGAAGATGGCGTTCATAAAAGAAGTAGCTGGGGGGTGCTACTCTTGGTCGAGCCTTGGGCCCTAAGGTAAATACACGGCAGCTTGTGTGTATAATTTTAATGTGAGGTTTTAGGCAGGTAAAATAATCAGGCTCATCATTTCTTACAAATCAAACTGTTGCAAGTTAAAATCAAATATGTTTTCGGAGTGGGACCTCCAACAATCTTTGCAGACAGGCAACGGCATATATGTGTAAACTTGTGAGCAGTTCCCACTTTACTTATTGTATCGGTTCCTACTAGTCTGTCAGGTCTTGTTTTGTCAGACCCACTAAATGTATGTATTGTAAGGAGCGTGTAAATTATTGGCGCTACATAAATGAAAGATAATAATAAAAAGAGCGAATTTACACAAAAAAAAAATTGCACAAGTCGCACATTTGTGTCTACTACAATGTAGAATGAATACATGTGAAAAAGTATATCAAATAAACCAATGTTTCACATGAAAGGCTGCCCAATTTACTAATGTCTTTGAGGTTTCCATAGAAACTTTAGAGATCCAACAATTAGCATTCTCAGATAATTAAATAAAACCCTATTTATTCAGAGGGCTACAAGGAAGTTAATTCAGATTCTGAAAAGAATTCCCCAAAGGTCCCGGTCTCAAGGTCTGCTTGATTATCCCTCGCCATTAAGTTCTCTCTCCTTTATTGTTAAGTTGCTGGTTGGTGTTGATTGGTTTAGGTGGATTTGCCCCATATGCAACTTTCCCGTCCACAAAGGGTAAAAATGTTATCTATTTTTGTGTGCAGTTTATACATAGAAACTACAAGCATGGCTTTCAGGTGGGTTACTTCATTTTTTACTTCTTTCCAACAACGCAGTGCAAAGTTATATAATTCAATTATATTATACATTTTTTGGCCAATGACCCTTTCCTAATCTGTTCTAAACTTTATGCAAATAAATACATAGGTTATATCTACAAATACCACTGTTGCACAATATTCCATATGGCCATCTTTGGCAATTTTAGTATAATCCTCTAATCAATATAGTAAAATTATATTCTTTATGATACAATGTATATTATTCCGGCCCAGAAAGAAATGAAGTGTGCTTAGAAATGTGGGTTACACCAAAAATGTAACACAGTTCCCTGCAGCCAAAGTCCAAGGGGCCACCCAAGCCATCTTGATACAGAGCTGGACCATTTAAAATTGGCCCTAATCTGCTGTTAATGACATCTGTAATATTTTATTACCAAACATACTTATGGTGGTAAGTTGTATCACTTGCTCATATTTGCATTATATAGGTAGATATAAGAAGGCACGTAATTCTTATGTTCAATAAAAGACTCCAAGACACTTAGGGAAAGTTGACAGATGGAGAGAAGCCTTCAATAGTTTACTATAGGTTTTGATGACCTTGCACTAGTCAGTGAGGTGACATGTACAAAACTTTCCTGATTTAACTATACATTATACAGGGCAACCAAACTCATCTTGCCAATGGTTGGCAATGCGTAGAGAAGTTGAAGAGTTGAAACATAAAGTCTCCTGCAAAGCTCTACTTTAGTGAATAAATCCTTAAATAATGCAGTTAAGAACCATTTGCCCAACTATTTTACATATTATCACTGCTCAAAGCTTAGTGTTTGATCATCGTTTACATTTGTTTCAAAGCACAACAGAGATCTAAATACCATTATTCTGTTAAGTGATGCTCTTAAAAAGCCCACCTTTTAATGCCGTTAAATGTATTTTCTATATTGATTTTAAAGCATCCCCCCAAAAAATGTACACTGTGATTAAAGTCATATTTTACAATTTCTTGATGTAAATATTTCGTAACCTCACCTAAACGATAACAATCTGTTAGCATAAAGGCCATTGTCTGCTTACATGGCAAATATATGTGAAAGCAAAACCGATACGATCCATTCAGCACAACTCAACAATGCAGGGTACAAGAGACAACAATCAAGGTTAAAGCATTAAGTACACATAGCATCAGACGTGTGTCAACAAACAGTAATACACGTGGTAAGGCACATCAACCACATTGAGATAGCCTCTAACATCAAGTTAACATGATGCAGCTTTGCTCAGACTTCATTTTAGAAAAATACATCTATTCCTGTATTAAATACCAATTGTTTGGTTCTGTTTGTTAAATTCTTCTATTGAGGTAGCAGAAAACAGAGCTAAACTCAGGGCAACTCAAGTGCACTTGAGTTTACTTGACCGTGAGCACTTGATGAATGCAGTATCCATGGAACTGTTCTCAGATGGACCATGCACTCCTCTTTACCATGGCAGTAGCTGTATGCTCTCTCAATCGTGCTGGGTAAACAGTCTTCATATTCTTCCTGTTGCTGGGCTAGTTATCACTTTTCGGCAAATGATTCCTCTCAAGTTCAGCACACAAAACATCTATTGAGAGAACGAGACGGTACACATAGGATCATTTACAAATGCCCCTGCTTCTTGAGATCTTGCCCCCAAATCACCTCCGCCTCATCTGCTGTGAAAAATCGCACAGGGCAATTGGGAAATCAGTACATCTCACCAAATGAATTGTGTACTTTGAAGGAACTACCCTGACAAGCATCTCCTTCAAAAAGGGCTTAGTAGGCCCTTGATAATGCTCCATTAATGGGGTGGAATAGCTTATCTCACCCTCAGTAAATCACACATACTGATTTGGAGAGCTAACAGAGTTGGTTGTGTAATATCACTCGGTATTCGTACGGGCCAGAACTATTGCAGAAGAAGCGGACCGGGTTGTGATATTATGGAGAAGTGAGTATACCCTTGGAATTAAGCTTCACAGATAAAGTGTGAAAATTCCGCATGGTATACATGTTTTTGGCATGGCGGGAAATTTCACCATTCTTTTAACCGTCATATGAAATTGTGTACATTTAAAATGAAAGGAAACAAATACTGCTCAAGGGTACGAGTTTATACAGGTGAATAAAATTAAATAAAGATGTTTAAGTTAGTATTCATTTATTCACAAAAAAGCAGCAGTTTTTCAGCACAGCATTACAATTCCTATACAAACCCTGCTTAAGCCTCATTCATTACATGCTGAGGGAATTATGGTGCTTCACGATTTCTCATGGATAGCCTTGGTTTGTTTCCTGGTATGGAACATTTGCCGCTCATTCCAAAGCTGTCTTATCACAACTTTGGCAAGGCTTCTGGTTATTATGGTTGCTGCCTACCTAGACCTTGTCCTGCTAGGAATTGGGGTTTATGTGAAATCCCTGTCCTGAATACCTACATCATGCTGAAACATCTTCAAGCGTGATGTTAATCAAGGTGAAAAACTGATTTGCTGAGAAGTGGACGAGTAAGAAAGAAGACGCAGGGAGAAGTGGACAAAGAATGAAGACAGAAGACCAAGAAGAGAGAAGAGCTGTGGAGCTGAGTGGAAGGAGACACAGAAGCAAAGATAGGAAGACAGTGAGAGAGAGTGTGAGTGAGAGTAAAATTATTAATCATAACATAATGGATGTGGGCGTAGATATGGTGGGCATTTATTTTAACCCACCAGAACACAGCCCTGTGTAGACCCGTAGGGGTTATCAGGTTCAAGGATACAGAGATGACATTTTCACTCAATCATGCATATAGTTTATTAACCAAACCAAAATGCATGCCTAATAATCAGCAAGGAATGACATAAATTATTCTTATGTCCGATCCTGCACTGGGAGACCCTCAAAGCTATACGCGGCTTCACATCGCGAGACGGGCTGCAGGGCTCCCGCCAGGCACTAGTCTGCAGCGGTCTCGTCATTGCTGGAAGGGGCCCATTTTCATACCTTTTATTAATACATGAAATTCTATATTAATATCAGTCGTCGAGATTGTGCTCATTAGCTATTGTTTATAAATTCAGTGGTTAATTAGAAAACAGGATTCTCATGCTGTACTCCCTATCCTGTCAGTCTGGGTTCTCAAACTCCCACAATTCCTGGTTCAAGGACATGTTCAGCTGCGTTCAGCCAGACTAGAACATTTCGCATAACATCATCTTGACTTAAAGTTCCTGTTATACTTTTTGCAGAAAAAAGCAACATATTAACCCTTCCACTAACATGCCTTCATCACACTTTTAACCCTTTCACGTCACAATTCTCTTCCGGGCACTACAGCATAGTTTTGGTGGAGGATGGGGCAGCACAATGTCTTGGGCCAGACCTGAACTAGTTTACTGAGTGTCACATTTACAACTACTGACAGATGAATGTTGCTCTCTAACCGAGACCTTCCAGCAGTATAGATTTAGGGAAAGAAAGTTTATTTTTCACAACCCTCCCTCTTAAGACACGTGAATCATCTCAGGAATCTGTGATGTATAAATAGAAAAACTGGCTCAACAACCCTGGGCCTTCCAGCCAACGTTCCTGGAATAAAAACTACAAGCATCATATAAACGTTAGCTGACACCATGATCTACATAATCTCTCAAAATGACCCTTCTTAAAAAGAACCCCAAAACTTTATTTGAGTATCTAGATAAACATTGACACGTATGTATGGAGCCCAAAAATCTCCAAATGAAATTGTTCCATAGTTCCAGTATATGGGCAGAAACCTTTTTGCAACTTCAGGGAAACTTTCAGCTCAAAACATGAGCATTTAGTGACGGGCTCAAAACGATTCAAGTACGGCCAACATATGTTGTGGGTCTTTTTCGCAAGGTCTGTATGACATCAGCAGGAAGGCCATGAGGCCAATCTATGTGTAATGCTGCGTGTTTCAGTGGCAGTCACACCTAAAGCGAGTTCAACCTTGTTTTACTAATAAAGAAAATAATTACTGAAGTAAGAAGCAGCAATACCAGTCTTGGCGTTTTTGACTCTGGACCAAGGGTCCCAAGGATTGTAGCTCTAACCAGTATCTGGGGGCCCATAGGCATCTGGCGCTGTTGCTCCAAGCATACCTGCACCAAGCATACACCCTGACATGTCAAATGTCCAAAGAGGGGCACCTTTATTTTAGTGGGTTTGGTTGGAGGCGTGACTAGGGGCAGGATGTACACACTTTCATTTCTAAACTCATTTCCTGCTGTTTCTATACATATTAGTGTGACTTTTTGGCATGCCTGGGAACCTTCTGGCTCTCTATACCTGGGGTCCCCTTTCCAGAATGTGCCTAGGAGGTCCCGCTGACATTGGTGGGCGGTCCTGTTGATGTCAGTGGATGATGCCGCCAATGTCAAGTGACGCATGTTATTTTTAATGGCTAGGTGGGGGGTAGTGAGGCGCGCCACAACCCCTCTCCTGTGACCTGCAGTTTCCCCTTAGTCACCCGGAGTCTCTGGGCAAAACACGGAGAGTTCCCAGGTGTGCTTTTAGGGCACTGGGATCACTCATGGCCGCCAATCATTTTGCTATAATAGAAAAGAGGCGCATCACAATAGGAAAGTGTGTGTGTGTGAGGGGTCAGAGCAAAAAGAGGGCCAGTCCATTTTAAAGGACACTTGGGGGTATGACCAAGAGCCCTAGGAACCCTCTAACACATTGGGTGCTTCTGTAGCTGGGCGAGAGCCGGGAATGCACGCTATACCCCTGCACCTATACATTCCCACCAGGGTTCCTAACGGCGGCTTTTACATCGATTAGACTAAAGTTTGCGGCCTTTGCTTTGCAGTAGATAAAGTTAGGGTTAGTTATATATATATTTGTTGTCAGGCTTGCTTTATTGTTACATTATTTCACAACATACTTTGGGGTCCCACGCATTACAGGGCTGAATCACGCGAGGGAATACGAACCACGTGACTCTTCCCCTCACTAACACACTCTACAGCAGGAAGAACTCAATGACGTCGGCTGCCGCGTGCCCAGCTCGCGGGCTCGTGCTGTCCGTCACCATGGAAACGTATCGCGTGACTGCAGCCTGAGCTTTCCCGCGTCACAGCACGTCCCATTTCTTGACTCTTCGAGCTGCGTTATACGGGTCCCTCCCTCTTCCGGAGACGGACGGGTTAAGTTCCCGTCATCATTTAGAAAGGACGCCAAACTAAGAAGTTCTACTGAGCTAGGTCCGTGTTATCATTATATGTACATTTATGTGAAATGGTTAAACGTAGTTATTTTGCACACATGGAACGCAGGATTGTGACACACGCCTCGCTCTATTCCCCCAATGAATCCCGTGGCAAAAGTCAAGCGGAAAAAGCAGTATGTTAGGGGAGTGTCTAGCGCCAGAGGCGTGTCTCGGTCGTGCGTGTCCCACGCATAGGGCGGAGGGAGGTTCCATTGGGCGCCGCGTTGCCATGGCGACTCGGTGGGGGATTTGGTGGCGTTGCTTGTACGCGGATGGAGGCAGCAGCTGCTGATCTCTGACACATCCCCCCCCCACGCCACCGTTTCACTGCCATATCGTACCGGGACACGGTCCATGCCGGTGAGTAGACAGCGTTGCTGTGCTGATGGAGATCGCGCTGTGGGTTTACGTGCGGTTGTTTATACAGGCCGGCTGTCTGCTTATGGGCTATGCAGGAGCCGTATGTGGCAGGGATTCCCTAGGAAGAAGCTCGCACATGCTTGCAGCGCAGCCTCCCTCCCGGTCGTGCATTGTTCCTGGAGTGGAGGATTGTGGTTTGAGGAAATGCAGCGTGTCAGCACCTATAGGTGCAGCGGGGGAAAGGTGTGCTGCACAGCTGTGTGTGAAGTAGTTGTGCTATAGCATTGTGGCAGTGGACGTGGACACAATCCGTGTATGTGCCGTATATACCCGGGGCAGGCGCAGGAAAGCGTGTCCGATCCACCATAAAGTGCCCGCCTTGCTGTACTTTTGCCCTACAATGGGGTGCTTGTGCGCAACGTGCTCCTTGTGTGCGATCAAAGCCCGGGCCGGGAGAGGGTGGTGCTCTCCGATATGGCAGGCTTTGTTTTCTCTTAACCCTTCCGCTGACAGAGCATCCTGCATCGGCTTCCAGGAACGCCACGTTTTACTTTCCCTAATCTCATCACGTCCTCTGTTTCCCTTCAAAGGCCGGAGTGTGTTATGTCTGTATTTGCTTTGTTTCTGGACACGTTGTTTCACTTACTTTAAGGTTAGCCTGGGAAGGGTTAATGCTATCTGATGGTGGGTACAATAAAAGGCATGCCAGAGCTTGGATGGCTGCACTTTGGAGCATACCTGTGTCAGGTCATCTATATGTGTACGTAGTGTCTCGGTGTACAGGTAAACAAATCAAAGGGATGAATCAGGGCGACCGGAACAATATTGGCAAATATTTACATTGTCACTGGCCTTTTGGTTGCCTGATTTATCTCGGTCCCGTAAAATAGGCATCTCTGTTACCGCAGCTTACGTTTAGCTTTGCAAAATGTTTGGGTACTGATATTTTTGATGGTCGCGGAAATCATTGAAATGGATTTGAATTATTTACTACGCAGGGAGCAGTACACACACTATGATCCATGTTGCCGAGAGTTATCAAGCGAAACGCGTCCGGCCAGTCTTATTGTCCTCGGAGAGCGTTGTCGTCCAGCTGGGCACTTACAGGCCAGATGTTGCCCAAAGAGGGTTCTGTAGAGTCCCGGCCTGTTTACATCTTAAGTTTTATACAGCGTACCCCCTGCCCTGCTTATTGCGCTGAATCTTATGCGGCCCTTCGCTGTAGAAAGTTGGACAGCACTGGTGGCAATCCATGTTCCTGTTGCTTGGGGTACTGTCATGGCTTCTTTATCTGTACTTTGAATAGAGACGCTAGGATGCAAGAGTGGAGCTGATGGGATGGGGTCTCCAAAAGAGGGGACCTTGGGAGGAGTGAAATTATGTTGCAGGAATGAGACTTTTCTTGGCTTTGAAGGGAAAATTAGTTTCTGTCAACAATAAAAAAGATCACGGTAACAATAAGTGTGGGGCTGTCATGACTCCGTAGCCGGTTGTTGTGGACTAGTGATGTTCGGTTCTACACCCTTAAGTTACACAAGCTGCATTCTTAGTTCCTTTAGTCACTTCCTATTTTCAGTTATGACAAAACTGTCGTATTTCCTGCCGGGGTTAGATAATCAGCCGCTGGGCCGGGACGATTTATAGTTTTTGCCCTTTGGGTAAACAGGGTTGATAACCAAGGTAACTTATCCTTCAAAGTCGTTTTTGTTGACTGAAGGACTCTAAAATATTATTTGTAAGCAGTTCCAGGGCTTCTTTGTGTGTTTTTGAGCTAGAACGTATGCATAGAAAATCCATCCTTCAGAGTAAATCGTTTGACCTTCCAACGGGTTGTCGTACGTACCCCGGAAATCTTTACATGCCGGCCTGTTGGTTAAGCTAAGTATGGTCAACCTCTGTGACCACTGCAGGCCTACTTTCCACCAGCGATGACCAGACTTCCAAAGTCTCCTCATGCCTATTTTCAGGAGATAGGTTCTGATGCAAATCCTTTTTTTATGGTCCTCAAGTGAAGGTCAAAACAGGGAACCTGCGGTGTCCTTGGAGTGCAGACTCCCATTTTGGTGTTGATTGTGACACGTGGTGATCAGAAAGCTGAGCCAGCAGTAGCTTGCAGCGGCTGGTCATAGGCCCTCTCTGCTCTCCCCACCCACCATTTATCTCTTCCTTTTGGCCTATTTCTACATTCCTGCGTGTGAACTTCCTGATGTTCTGATCTCCTTGACTGCCGTGTCACTTTCTTGTCATTACGGATTATGTGACAGCTGTTTTTCAAAGACTTCGGAAGAATAACATTTTTGTAAAATATATGATTTGGTGCTGTTTTTGTTTATTCCACCCCGTGTCCTTTTTAACATGTGCTTAGAGTTTTAATAAGGGACTCTCCATACAGGCATAACTATTCATAACTATTCATAATAAGCTTTTATTAAATAGAATTTTTTTTTTTTTCAAAAAAATATTATTACCTTTTTTATTTATTAAGTGCCAGCAAATGACACAGTGCTGTACAATTTAAATGAGGCAGTTGGCACATACATGATATACATTAATACATATGGATACATCAGGAGATGGCCCGTGAGCTGCTATATAGTCTTATTGTACTTTATACAAAGTTCCTGGCGGGAATGGTGGGCTTATGAGGGTCGGGCTTGTGAGCTTACAATCTAAGGGAAAGCTCTTTCCTGGCACATTTAAAAGAACAAAAAAACTTTAATTAATAACATGCAGCAAGAATACTCTTCCCGGTTGGTTTCAGGATGTATAAATTCTGCATATTTTTAAAAATACGTTATTATTGATACAGAGCACTACATTTTTTTTTATTCGGATGTAGCGTGCGGCCGGTGTTTCTATTTTGGGCAGATCGGGTGAGAATGGGGCGCGGATGGCCTGACACTGAGGCTTTGAGAGAGACGCGTCCCGGGGTAGGGTTTTGGCGAGAGACGCGTCCCGGGTAGGGTTTTGGCGAGAGACGCGTCCCGGGGTAGGGTTTTGGCGAGAGACGCTTCCCGGG
>VKOC01030891.1:0-12265 GCA_009364415.1 Spea multiplicata
GGTGTTTAGGGTTAATTTAGGGGCAGTTATGGTTAATGGGAAGTTTAGAGTTAATTTAGGGTAGTTGTTTTGATGGGGTGTTTAGAGTTAATTTAAGGGTAGTTATGGTTAATGGGTGTTTAGGGTTAATGATGAGAACTGAGGGTTAATTTAATTAATTTAATAAAGAAAACTTAAGGTGCAGTTAGAGATAAAGGGGGGCAAACTAAGGGGAATCGTGGAGTGGCATATGTGGGAGGCAGCGTGGACGTGGCATATGTGGGAGCAGCGTGGAGTGGCAGAGGGTGTGGGAAGGCAAGCGTGGAGTAGTATATGTGGAGGCCAGCGTGGAGTCGTATATGTGGGAGACAGGTGGCAGCGTGGCATGTCTGGGAGGCAGCGTGGCAAGCCTGGGCTCAAATGTGCATAAATTGGGGGGGCTGGTTGGGAAATAAAGACAAGAAATGCATTTTATCACAGTTTTTTTTATTCTGCTGTTTGTATTTAACATCATTTGTTTATAAAATTATTTTAAATAAATGAAAAATTTACATTCATTTTTTAATCCGATTAATCGATTAATCGAAAAAATAATCAGCCAACTAATCGATTATTAAAATAAAAGTTAGTTGCAGCCCTAATTCTCTTCGGCGTGTCTTCGGAACGAACAAAAAACGGCCTCTTCGTGCTCGTTTTCATGTTCGCCCGAAGACGAATGCAAGTCTAGTAGGGAGGAGTCAGACAACTACAAACCTGTGAGTCTTATGAGCAACTAAAGTCATATGGGTGTCAAGATCAAAAACAACATAACGCATGTGAAGAAAAAAATATTTGATCCCCTGCTGATTTTGTAGGCTTACCAGTGTGACAGAACCCTCCATCACTGGGGCCCCTGGAGAGGCCTGAGAGCCAGTCTCCTCCCTATGGGGCCTAGGCCTTGTAGAGACTTCTGTGTGTGGATACAGGGGTTCAGTTTCTGCTGATTTTCCCCATATTTTACTACTCAGAGTCTCAAAACTGTAATGTCAGATGGACATCCTGTTGTAGGAAGAAGGCTGATTGTCTTTGCATTATTTTCCGGAGGAAGACTGCCGAGGAGTAAGGGTGCGGTTCCGGTGGGAAAAGGTGGTGTGGTGTTGCCAGCTGGCGCTCTGGCCCAAGGCTGTCAGGTCAGTGTCTCTGTTAGTGGGTTATGATGGCAAACCCGCATATGAATATCTCGATTTGCCACATAGTCGTCTGCCAGACGGGCAGCATCACTGAGGGTAAGAGGTGTCCTTTCCCTTACCCAGTTCCGAATGTCCTCGTGGCAGTGCCAAAAGAATTGCTCCATTAACATCAGCTGTTTTAGTTTATCAAAGTCCTGGATATCTGCCATTAGGAGCCACTGCTCATAGGACCTGTTTATGCGACTGGCCCATTCGCTATAGGTCTCTGAATCTTTCAGTCTATCATTTCGGAATTGCCATCGATACGTATTGGCATTTAAGGCATATTGGTCCAAAAGAGCTCTTTTTACTGTTGCATAATGGAGGGCCCCCTCACCTTGTAGAGCCACAAAGGCAGCTCTAGCATGACCCGTAAGGTTACCTTGCAGCAAGGGAACCCAATAGCCCATTCCCTATAGGTTTCTGAATCTTTCAGTCTATCATTTCGGAATTGCCATCGATACGTATTGGCATTTAAGGCATATTGGTCCAAAAGAGCTCTTTTTACTGTTGCATAATGGAGGGCCCCCTCACCTTGTAGAGCCAGAAAGGCAGCTCTAGCATGACCCGTAAGGTTACCTTGCAGCAAGGGAACCCAATCAGCCTCTCTGATTCGATAGACCAGGCACTGCTTTTCGAAGCCCTCTAGAAAGGCGTCAATGTCCTCTTTAGTTTTATCAAAGGGTAGGAAGGATTGCCGAGTCACCCTTAAATCAATTTGTAATCTATGGGAGTTAGACTCCCCTTGTGTTCGCTGGCTGCAGCTCTGCTGCTCCTCTCGAAGTTCCAAACAAATTTTATCCCGTAGCGTCACCTTTTCCTCAAAGGTGACAGGTCTACCATAGAGAGCAAGAACCTCCCTCATCCGGAGATCAAACTTTATCTGCGGGGTAGCCATGGTGTGTTGTTCGCCAATCCATGCGGATACCTGGAGCAGCCTCTCCTCCAGGATGTATCGTCCAGGAGGGAAATACCTATTCGATCCCCTATTAATCAGTATGATGTCTTCCAAGTGTATTATATACAGGTAAGAACCGAGATTAGGAGCACTCTCTTAAAGGGAGTGCTCCTAATCTTGGCTTGTTACCTGTATAAAAGACACCTGTCCACAGAAGCAATCAATCAGATATAAAACTCTCCACCATGGCCAAGATCAAAGAGCTGCCCAAGGATGTCAGGGACAAGATTGTAGACCTACACAAGGCTGGAATGGGCTACAAGACCATCGACAAGCAGCTTGGTGAGAAGGTGACAACAGATGGTGCGATTATTTGCAAATAGAAGAAATACAAAATAACTGTCAATCTCCCTCGGTCTGGGGCTCCATGCAAGATCTCACCTCGTGGAGTTTCAATGATCATGAGAATGGTGAGGAATCAGCCTAGAACTACACGGGAGGATCTTGTCAATGATCAATGACAAAGGCAGCTGAGACCATAGTCACCAAGAAAACAATTGGTAATGTGATGGACTGGAAAGTGGACTGTGAAAATTGTTAGAAAACATACCTCTCACATTATTTTTGTTTTATTAGTACAGTTCTTAGAGTACTATGTAAGGTATTCATGAAGCAGCCTGTAGGTGGCACTGAATGCTATAATGAGGGGAAAGTGACATTCTAGCTAAAAGTGGTAATAAAGAAAAGCCAAACAGCTAGAATGACACTGACTGCAAACTGCTCATTATTCTACAGATATGCAAAGTGGCATATAGGGGGTATAAGGCATATCATGGTGCAGAGTGGCATATAGGGGGTTAAAAGGCATATCATGGAGCACAGTGGGAGTACTTGCAAATCGTTAGTGGTAAAATCTTTTCCGCCCCACCTACCAAAGAAATTTGCAATTTTAGTTACTACCAAGTCATAATGGATGTGTCATTTGCTGGTGCCTTGGTGGTATCAAATGTGAAAATTGCTTGCATGCACTTTTATGGTGAAGCACGGAATAAAGTTACTACCAGTGCCACCACAACCACTACTGCTAGCACTGCCATCCTGGTAATGGTTTCAACTCACCAGCGCAAAGATGGGCAGGGACTGGTAGATGATTACAGCAGGTCTATTTATGATCCAGAAGAAATTGAGGGAAGGTATAATCTTGCTGCTGAATTGTGCCTCACTCTAACCTCTGCCCAAGCAAAAAAGAACATAATCAATTGACATCGTTAATGACAACAACTTCGACATAGATTATAAACCAGAGGAAGAGGAGTAAAGTGACTCATAATCTAATAGTTTGCCTGTTAGATATGTTTCTAGTTTCACTCTGCAAAAGCAACACTGTTTCTCCTATATGTGCTAGCACCACCATCACTCACGCCGTCATGGGGAAAAAAACCTACTACCTTAGTAGTAGTAACTAGAAAAAGTGCAGAGGCAGGCTACAAAATTAATAAAAGGAATGGAACACATTAGTTAAGAAGAAAGGTTAACACATTTAAATCTGTTTCGTTTAGAAAAATGGCACCTCAGAGGGGATATGATAGCATTATATAAATATATTCGTGGTCAATACAAAACATTGTCTGGAAATCTATTCATAAACAGGAGTATGCATAGGACATGTGTCACGCGTTTGGACTGGAAGAAATGAGATTTAGCTAAGGCAAAAGAAAGGGTTCTTTTACAGTAAGGACAATAAGGATGTGGACTTCTCTGTCTGCAGAGGTAGTTTTATCAGAGTCTGTACAGACGTTTAACCCCTTCAGGACCAGTTTTGGCAAGGTGTTGAAGACAGCAGGTTGTTTTTTTTGCAGCGAATCACGTGCACGGACTTGAGGGGGAGTGGCTGCTACGGATCGCTGGGGATACCCAGCGGTTAGTAGCAGCCGCCCCTCACGATCCCAGCGTTCATAGCGACGTTGGATCGCGCATCATCGATGACGTACCTGGTATGTCCCGGTCTGCTGGTGACCTTTGACCCGGAAGTACTAGGTACGTCCCGGTCTTGAAGCGGTTAAACTGCAACTGGATGAATACTTGCAAAACCATAATATTCAGGGATTTTTTAAATTATGAGGAAACAGCTTCTTGATCCAAGAAGAGATCTGACTACCATGCTGGAGTCAAGAAAGGATTGTTTCCCTTAGTTTGTTGCAAAATTGGAAAGAGCTACAAACTGGATTTGTTTGCCTTCTTTTCGATCAACAGCAATTAACAGATGTGGGAAAGGCTGAACTTGATGAATGCGTGTCTTTTTTTCAGCCTATGTAACTATGTAACCTTGCCTATTCTATACGCCTCTAGTAAATTGTAAGATCGTTTTGAGAGCGTGGGAGATAGATTTACTGCAAGGTGGAAGGAGTATGGTAAGGAATTGAGTACAGTGGTAGGACATCTCACCAATTCTATTATCAAGTAACATCTACATACACACTACAGTGCAGGTTAGCTTTGGGGCAAATTGGTAGCACTTGCACCAACTGCAAAGCCGCAAAACTCACCAGCCACAGGGACTAGAGCAAAGGGGATGGTGGACCCTCAGGCTTTTCAATTCCCAGAAAGAGGTGGGGCAGGGACATCCAGATCACCACCGTTCAACACCTTGGGGCTTTCTATTCAAGGGGAAGGTTGATGCAGCAGCAAATAAATCTTATCGCTGGGGAAGAGCTTCCTTCTCCACAAATAAAGGGAAGCCCTCCAGGCAGCTGCTAGAGGGCCTCACACCCCACTAACACGCCCCTTCACAGTACCTTCAGCAGGATACAGGAAAGTAGTGTATCGTTCCTGTGTATTGTTGTTGAAGAGTCGTACAAAGCAACCGGACATACCATTGACTTAGCTGACATATGGAGCGCTACTAACACACCGCATGCTTTTCTTTCGCTGATGGCACGCTCGTTCTTGCCTAAAATGTTGACAGAGTGTGCTACAGCAGCTGCTGTTGGCATATAGGGTGACATGAGGGGCAGAACTGGGTCAGAAAGGGAGTGGGGTAAAAATAATTTCTATTCCATGCTGAGCAGCACATATCAGCTAAAATTTTGGCAGCTGTTTGGAAGACACATTGGACTGCAGACATACGCAACAGTAGAAATGGGACTGGTGATGATGGACTGGCCAGCAAACATTCGAACAAAGTAAAGGAATCCCAGCACTCCAAACAGCTTCCAATCTTTAGGAGAAACCCTTGACAAAGGCCCTGTTTGGCCGAAACATTGCTTTTTTTGCTTTCTCTAGTCACTTGGGCCCCCCTGTCAGACATGGTGGGGCCCCCATGCTCCTCCTACACACACAGTAACATACTTTCACACAGTGACATACGTACAAATACTAACATACTGACATACCTGCACACAAATATACACACATGCTTACACAAATACACTGACATGGTAACACACATGCAGTGGAATACTAATAGACTGTAACATACTAACACACACAGAGTAACACAATCACCTCTATATCTCAATCCCATATCATGCTATTGGATATGTCGATCTATTGGTTTAGTGCAGGGGTCCTCAAACTTTTTAAACAGGGGGCCAGTTCACGGTCCCTCAGACCGTTGGAGGGCCGGACTATAGTTAAAAAAAAAAAACGCGCTCGGTTGCCATGGGTGCACGCATGGGACGTCAGTGACGTCGCTGCGTGCGCCTGCTCCCGGCGGTCCCCGCGTTTTTAAAGTAAACGCGTGCCGCAGGGACTTCACAGAGGCATCCTTGTGTTCCGAAAGCATCTTTCGGAACACATGGATGTCCTGAGGCAAAAACACCCGGTGGGCCGGGTAAATGCGCCGTAGTTTGAGGACCCCTGAGGACCCCTGAGATAAATGATGGGTTATAACCAACATTAAAGGTGCGGAATAATTAATTTAAGTAATAAAAAATGATACAGCAAATCAGCTTTTATAACCGCTGTCAATGCTTGCACAATATTAGCTTTTATTTGAAGGGATATTAATGCAAAGGTTGACATTTTAATATTAATGCAAATGTCTCTAAAAAACTGTACTTAGGCCTGTAGTTTGGTATTAGGCACCAATACAGAAGAAAATTGGGACAGAGTTGACAGAATCATGAAATTAAAAGTGGAAATAGAACATTTTGAAATTTGATCTATCTACATAATAAGGGATAATACGGCTGAATCCAACAATAGTGATTCAAGCAAAAGGGGGCCGAACATGCTCGACGTTCCTTTCCCCTAAGCGATCAACAACGATGCAAAAAGTCAAACAGTAACTACGCACACACTTAATAAACAATAACATTAGGTTTTTTAAAATAATCAGTCCAAGTTAAAAATATAACTTAAATACAGTCACAGCAAGAAAACATAAGGACAACATAAGGACAAATCATAGACCAATACTTATGTTGGGCAAAATAAGCACATCTAAAAGTCCTAGCAAAATAAATCAAAGCATGGCATTTGGATAACTTTGGCCTTTCTATTTTCCACTATTTGCTTGGTAGCCTTTACTTAAAACACCCAGATGTAACCCTTTGACTTCCAGAGCTAGCATTCATCATACTACTTTAGGTTAAATAACACTCCAGTCTGCCACTGACAGGGAATTTCTACCCCATTTGCTAATATCGATTTTAACAAAATGTCCATGCGTTTTACCTCCCCTAAAGCTACATTTTTTTTCCGTAGGCCTGAGACAAAGCTATAGGGATTTTATGCACCGGAAAGCTTTTTTTGGATCAATACATAGCCACTGCAGGTCATCTCAAACACAGCTGTGATGCTGCTATGCTAATTATCATACACAATGAGATACACGCTTAATTTAGTGTATTGGTAAATGTGTCTTGGGTTTGATTCCCTGCAAGCTCTTTGTGTACACACCTAATGCAAATTCCCAAATGACATCAGCCCATTGGTAAAGTGGCAGGCAGCTGGATCTGTGAAAGCAAGCAATCGCAGATGGAGCTAGCCAAGGAGGCGAGGCTGCAAGACGACTATTGCCGGCTTTTAGGAAGCTTAACGGATCTGCAGGCATCATAGCCCAAGTCTACTGAATCTTTTAATACAGGCATAGCAAATCATATTCGGGACACTGAGTAAATCCTTATTCGCTTCAGTGGACTGTGGACCTTTGTGAATGTTCTTTTATTTGGCCTTTTGTCTCTTCCTTGTGCTGCTCTATAACTGAATAGGCAGAACACAGCAGCCTGCTGGTGTACGGTCTTCGACGTCCAGTTTCATTCAGTTGCCCTTGGGAATATATGTTTTGTATTTTGGAAAATGGCGTTCTATATTTCTTGGTACACTTTTAAAGGTTATCACAGTGTAAGCGTCTAAAACTACTATTGGGAATGAGATTATATCCAGATCTCGTTTCCATCCTGGAGCTTCTAATTATGTTTTTCTTTCCTTTTCTTTCTTGCCCTGCCTTGCTTCAGCCAGCTGGGTCCTCTATTGTGTGTCTCCCTCTCTCCTACTGCAAAGACAAAAAACAGGGACTTGTAACATTGAAAATGATGGCATACAGTGTAACAGCAAGCACACTTTTTACAATTAACCTGTCTTATTTTTGATTAGACATATATTTTTTATTTTATTTTTTAAAGATTTCTTTATCCTTTTTTTGGCAGACGTCAAGAAGTTATGTTTCACTGAACTTAAAATACTGTATTATAATGGATGCAATTAGGAAATTACTAAGAAGAATATTTTTCCAGTTATTTAAAAATAAACAGTAAATTTGGTTTTGAAATTATTTTTTTTCCAATTTCATAACGGTTATTTGACTTTATAATATTATGAATAAAAGGTAACTTTTTGAAAATGAGCAGAAAGGTTTCCTTTAGTATAAACAATATTATTCTATTATTTATTTCAAATAAATTCGTTTTATGCACTTTTATACATTTTGACATAAACAATATTTAAATGTGATGTGTATTTTTAATCAGAGCTACATTATTTTTCCCTAAATATTTGTAAGTGTCCTTTCATTTTTATCAAATTTACTTTCACAACTACAAGGTCAGAGGTTTAGATGTAATGTAAGGATGCTTCACATAAATCACTTTATTGATACTGTACATTTTGAAAACTTTATAACAGTTCAATGTGGTCAGATTCTATGTTCTTGTGTTCTTACTCTGTATTCCTGCAGTGTGGACACCTTTGATGTACCATGTTGGTTCTTCTTCCCCTGAGGGGGAAATTATAAAACCTATGAAATTACTGAAGATTATTTGTGGTTTGCCAAATTTTCCATTTTGCATAAGCTGACAAGAAACTTTAATATTCACCTGAATTACTTCCCAATAGGGACAAAAAAAGTCACAAAAATATTTCATGATAAATATAAGTCACAGAGAAAACAAAACACTCTTTACTGGAAATGTTTGCTGTTGTCACAAGAACCCTGAAATATGGTTATCCATCATTGGAACAATCAAAGTTTGTAAATCCCTCTGGAAAGTAGGACATGTCCCTTGCTTGTTCACCTTAACAGAAATTATCTGATGTCCTGAATTCTTTTCACTTTTCCATACTGCACCCCTACAAAGGCTGCATGATCTAGTCAACAATAACCATCTTAACAATTTGTAGGATAACAATAGAGAGGAATAATCATGTCAATCCAGACCAGACGTTAAAATGACTGGTATATTTCTTATTTTTTATCTGTAACTACATAAAAAATGGTATACCCTTCTGATTTAAGTGTTGTCTCTCTTACGGTAAGACTGAACCTATAACATCATGACCATTTTACCAATTTTATTTGTGCTGCATATAAGAGTTCCTGTTTAAGGGTGAGATCTATGTATTTATTACTATAACTTGTGCTAGTTTTCCATGCATACTCAACTACATACAGAGCACAGGCAGCATTAAACTACTTTGTGGGGAGGATAGTATCATTTTAATGTAATCTTCATTGATGAATCATTGAGTGGTAGATGAAAACGTTCAAGAAATGCTCCAGCTATAAAACTAAAACATGGAACATTACTTGACAATAATATCTTATAATAATAATAATAATGGATAGATATTTTTCAGACGTTCTTCTTTAACTCCAGCTATCGCTTGCATGTCATGTTATAATATTTGTCCGGGGGCAAATGCTGATCTGAAATTCTTCCACCCAAAGGATGATCAAATTCATTTACTATGGGAAAGTTGATGCTGGAAGATCGCATACAGGGTTCTTACTTGGAAACAGGTGTAGCCAATGCATCCCTTGCAGTTCAGCTGCAGTGATCTGCCTGGTATCATTTACATTCACAACAATGATAACATTGAATACTTTTAATTGCTCCCCACAAAATAAGCTTCAGTACTGGCAGAGTTAATTCTGCACTGACAGTTTGTTTTGAAACCACATTTGTAAAGTCCAAAGCAAGTAAATGGAGGTGCCTCCAGTAAAGCTTTTTTTGGTAACTTCTCCTAGAACATTTGTTGGCACAGATACGAGGAACTTTTTGATTACATTCATTCCTTTCCATAAAGTACAGAAATCTGGGACATGGTAAGGATGACATTCTGCTCTTCTGCTGCCATGGCATGATCTATGGCTAATGGAGCCAAGAAAAGGAAAAGGGAAGCATGAGTTTTAGCAGTACTATGGTTGACTACGGCTAATACTGCGCCCTATAAACCCTATGTTGACATTGAACATGCTAACTTATTACCAAGGGCACATCTGCAAAGTTACTTTCCACAATCCTAGCTGGTTTAAACATGTTTTAAATGGGCCTGTCCAAGCAGTTCCTGGAGTTGGCCCTCAAAAACTGAATCTAGAGGGAGAGAACTGTAACTCTGTCTCTGTTCTCCATCCAATGCTTTAGAATGTTCCAGGTAAAATGCATGTTCCTGGCATATTTCCATTTTCCACTATAGCCTCTGGTTTCAATATCAATCTCAGTGATACTCATTCCTGGGAACTCTCCCGGGAAGCCCAGAAGTTCCCAGGTATGGTGATACTCCAACTTTATTGGTGTGGAATACTACCCTGTGATGCTTTGTTTGTGTTATCGGTACAAATAAATATAAGTGAGGCTGAATTTCTGATGGTAACAATGGAAATACGCTTGTAGGCTCTGCTAAGAATTTACTTCCACTAAGTAGTTACTGAAATCTTGCATGACTTTAAGAAACAAGACTATGAAAAATGATGCAACACAAAGGGGTCCAAGAAGCAGGAAGTCTATAATTCAATAGTGATATTGCAGAAAAGCAGACTTCTGAGTGTCTTCGGAGTGCAGCTGTTCTAAATCTCGAGTGACTGTCAGCAGCTTTGATCTGATTTGCTACTTAAATTAATTCACATAAAAAAACAGTTCATAAGTCAAGATAATGTTAATCTCTTTTCCAATACAGACACTTAACCCTTAAATGTACATGACATTGCAAATGTCCATGCATCCAACATATTTTAAACATGTTTTAAAGTAACTTGGGAAATTCATCTACCAAAGTAGACAATCATATTTCTACATACATATATGTAGTACATCTTTATACTGTACATAAAATTGCATTATAACTATTTGCTTTTGTTTATGAAAACAGATGTTTTTGGAATTTATTACGTACCACATCCTTAATTAAAATAAAAATTCCCTTGATCTCTTTTGTCTTCCTCTCCTCCATTTTGCTTCAAGAACCAGGTGCTGTAGGCATCATGCGACATGAAAAAGATGAACTTTGATGGCAGATAAAGATTAGTACCTTAATTAGCCCTTGGTCTTGTCTTAAATTTAGGATATGCCTATCCCACTCACTGTATTAGCCACTACCTGATGGGAAGCTGTGTCATGTATCTACCACCCTTTCAGTAAAGAAAAACCTCCATACAATACATCTAAGCATGTCACCCTCTAGTTTTAGATGATGACCTCTTGTTCTAGCATTTCATGAAATAAACCTCCCTACCGCTAAATTTTCAGACTTGTATACCAGCTATTGAAACTCTTCTTTTAAAATCCCTTGTATTTGGCAAAACTTGAGTCCAAAACTTGTCTTTGTTACTTTACCTTAACCGAGTTTGGAATGAACCAGCACTGTATTGTAAAAGCAAATATGCAACCTACTTTTAAACAACACAGAATCAAGCTATAATTTGATTGACACAAATGTTCAGTCTGTTTTGTTTTTCAAAGATCAATAAATATTTAAAAATACTCAGCATTCTACTTCTGCTTTAGCTTCTGTTATTTTTATCAAAAGGAGAGGTTTTAAAAAAATTCCTTTTGCATTTTGATATTACATCGCATTTAATTTATACAGCATTCTGTAGAACTATTACCATAGGAGAAGTTGAAAATGAGCAATATCTTAAATACAGATGATAATTAACAGAATTGGCGGTAACGTTATCACACAGAGATTTACTGGTACAGTAGGAGAAGAGGTCCCAGCTTTTATGAACTTACAATATATTAATTAGGAGAATTAGACTTCACCTTGGATTGTGAGATTTTTTAAAAATGATTTCATAAAATATAAATATAGTGGTAAAAGGAAAGCCTGAACATTTCTAAATGTAATTAAGTTTGCTTTCATGAGTTTTTTTAGCTTCATCGGCATTCAGGATATAACTTTACCCACTAAAAATGGTTTTATCTTCAAGCTGTGGAGTTCCAAGCCACTGAATCTGATTACTGTCCTGATGCAAGAAATTCAGATGAAACACAGGACCCAGCAGTCAGAATAAGATATTTATTACACTGAAAACCAAGTGTCAGAGCCGGCCTTAGGTGTTCTGGCACCCTGTGCGGACTACTCCTCTGGCGCCCCCCCATCCCAAAAAAGGAATAAAAACTCCCCTTTCTCACTATCTATCCACCTGTATCACTATCTACCACCTCTGCCCCTTCTCACTGCCCACCCTCTTCTCACTGATCCTCCCTCTGCCCCTTCCCCTTACTTACCTTGTTGAGTCCTGCAGTGGGAGCGGGAGGCATCCGTCTTCCCGTGGTGCGCGCTTCACAGCTGAGCGCCGGAACAGCAATCACATTCCTATCATGCCCAGGCTTATCCAGATTCCAGGATGTACTCGCAGACTTGGCATGATAGGAGTATGATTGCCCAATCTACCCCTTCTCACTCCCTTCTCCCATATATACCAATCCACACATATATACCAATCCACACATATATA
>VKOC01030892.1:0-21149 GCA_009364415.1 Spea multiplicata
ACCCGGTGCGGACCGCCCCCCCGCCCCCCGCTAGGAACGCTACTGGTGGCACTGTCCACATATTGTTCCCTTTTGGAAATCCATTCATCTTCAGTTACATCACTTCAAAGATAGAGCCATACTATTTACACCAGAATTTTTTCTTCTTTATCATATACCGTATTCGGCATCCTGGTTCCGGAAGTCAGTTATGCGCCACCTCCTCACGACAGCAAAAGCGCTGGTTCCCCTGTACTGGGATAGTCCTGCCCCTCCTACCATCAAGGAATGGATTCTCCGGGTGGAACAGACACGGGTATTGGAGGAGTTAAACCTATCAGTGATCGGGGCATTTGAGAGATACCAGAAAACATGGTACTACTGGTTGGATTTTATGTCCGGCCCCTTAGCTCGTTCTCTGCTTACCTAAAACCTTTGCTTTTATCGTCTTGTTGGCTCTGCTTGACTTCCCTTCTTTCTCTTCTTTCTTTCCCTCTTCTCACCTTCTTCCCCTTTTTTTCTCCTCTTCTTCCCTCTCCCCTTTTGTCCCCTTAGCCCCCTCCCTTCACCTCCCGAAGGGATGGCCAGTCCTGCCCACAAATGGAAGAATTAGGTGAATCATATAAAAAATGGACTTGGCCAGTATTTAGTCACATCTACTTGAAACACTCAAAAAACGGGCACACTACCTAGTGTGTTTTATGGAAAATCCTATAAAGACTGATCTTTTTCACATAAGTAAATAAGGTTTTCAAATCGTTTTATGCATGATTCGTTGTTATTTTATTATTCTTTATCCCCCGATTTCACCTTTTAGCAAAAAAATAGCTTTTTGTAGAATTATCTTTGTATTTCTCTGGTTTTTAATGCCGATGCAAGTAACTCTCCAGTCAGTGGGAAAATATAGAAGGAGAGCAGGATAGACATGACCCATAGGGGTTCTTGTATTCTTTTCATGAGTCGAAACATTTGTACTAATGAAACTGTGATACAATATGA
The DNA here is from genome assembly GCA_009364415.1 of Spea multiplicata. Lineage (NCBI taxonomy): Eukaryota > Metazoa > Chordata > Amphibia > Anura > Pelobatidae > Spea > Spea multiplicata. Next base: position 979 of record VKOC01030892.1, read on the forward strand.
TAAACACCATTTCTTCTTGTGTATTGCTTGGTTTTTTGCTTGCTTGCTTACCCCTTGAAATATGATATAAATAGATCAACCGAGCAGCTCTGCATACCTCTTTGACAGAAAGACCTGCTGTAAGAATTTTATACAGACATTCAAGTATCCACTTCTTTTCCGAGCTGCTATGTGCATTTTACATTCTGTTTTTATTAGCCTAATTTCATTATGCATGTAATGTTCTCATTTAAGTGCTAATTCCAAACTGCAAAAAACAAGATAATCTCAACAATAGTGCATGTTTTTAGCTCTATTTTTGCTAAGAATAAACTACAGCTTATTTTAAAATATTTTTATATATGTTTTATAATATAATGAATTAAATGAATAAGCATATAATTGTTCGATACTGTGAAATGATTGCTGATTTAGAAATTATGTTTTTGTGTATGTATATATATATATATATATATATATATATACATATATAGTTTTTTTTGCCACCACCAATGTACCAAATATTGAGTTAATTTACATTTTTCTTTTGTTCACATTTTTGGAATTTCATACAGCTTAATGACAGATAAGTAATGCTGCCCGTAACATATTTAGGAATTTACATACATGCACAGAGCTGAGATTGTGGCATTTTTTTGTGTGCAGTTGTCGTAAAACACAATTCTTTGTAATGCATTAGTCGCCCCAAATAGCTGATCGGTAAATGAAAAAGCAAACAAGGAATACTAATTTGTATACAAATATGTTGTGAAAAAAGCCAAGTTACTATCCTAAGCGTTTACAGATGGAGGGACAAACCATATCAACTTGAACCTTTCCAATGAGGATGTTTGAAATACCAGAGCAACATTTGCTGGATGTGCACTGGAAATATTCACAAACCATCATAGATTTGACGGGATTTAGACTGGAATATTCTAGAATTATGTTTAAAGAAACGGAAAAAATCTTCAGTACATAGCCCAGGGGCAACATAGCTGTAGGTTTCTCTGCATTTAAAATTGATTTTGTTTTTAATACATACCATCTATAATCCAGATTATTTATCATCTGTCACTTGCCATAACGCAAATGTGAGGTTTCTGGTAGCTGTCATTGTGCTCAAAATAGAATCTGCTTTTACGAATATTGTGTTCATCTTTTGGATGTCACCATATGTATATTGTCAGGTAAGGTGCATGCACAAACAGCTTGTATAATAAGGATCCCCAAGTGATTATTATATAAGCATCACCTGTACCAGTTAATTTTGAAAGATCCATATTTACTATTTATTTAACTCCTTATATCGGGTATTAGTGACAGAGGAGTTTAGTTAAATAGTAATCAGAAGTGAACCAAAAATGCTGAGGCAGGCTTTTATAATGGAGCATTCTGTGGATGTTGAGATTACAAGTTCTGAAAGTAATAGAATCAGGGTTGTGCTTCAGTGAGATTGTAATATACCCAAATAGGTTTGCCATCTTTAATGAAAACAAATACCGGCTGTGTTATGGTTGACATACATTTTTATATCTCTAAACTAAATTTTCACTTGTTCCAGGGTACAACTGCAGATCTGAGGTTCTGTGAAAAATTAGATGTCATGGTTCATATGCAAGAAATAAAGATAATAAGGGCCAATAGTCTTTTTGTGAGTTCAGTGACAGAGACTAGCAGCATTCACATGGTGTACAGATTGCCTAGCAACTGAGCATATAGCAATGCCATATCCCTCGCCACTGCAGAAACCCATAGTGTGTGATGGAGAACCAAGGGCAAAGGGACACTACCATGGTGACCTCAATATATATGTGGAGGTAACCTAACCATTTCAATGTTTATTATTTCTATATCCCACAAATATTGTCACGAGTACCAAGCTTATACAAGGTCATGTGCTGAACCTGATACTCTCCTTCAACCCAAACTTATAACCTCCCCTTAGATCTATCTTCTAAATAGATTAGTACATATCATTGAAATGCATGTTGATAAATGTAAATGCATTAACATAAGACTGTAAGGCAATGAACATTCGTCAAAGTTTATGACTCTTCCTCCAAATTAAATTGTTACAGTCTGTGATGAAAGTTGATATACTCTGGAAGCTTCAGATGGGGGTGAAAAGAAGGAAGACTGAAGACTGTTTAGTAAATAACTTTGCAGCTAGCCATATATAGTAAACTTTGGATTGAATATAATTACCTCAAAGGTGGCAGTGTCCATTCTAGTGTCCTATTGTCGATGGCATTAAATATCCTTAGCATGCAAATATATACATTCGCTATTACAGCCACTACTAAAAAAGAGGAATAATGTCAGACAGCAAAGGCATGATAGGTGATGCGGAATGGAGATGGGAGCTCTAGTGTCCAGCAGGGGAACAAATATCCTAGAATCAGCATCAGACTATCACATACATTAAAGGTGTAGTTGGGCTGTCTGTGTCGATCCCCATAGAATAAAACAGGGTAGGTAAGTACTTCTCCGATTGGTTGCCTCATCATATAGGATGGGTAGAACGCAGACATCCCCATCAATGGTCTCTATGGAAGTAGGTCCTTCTCAAATTGGCCACTTTATCCAGGCATTGTGGAGGGGCTGCACCATTTACTGGCTTGTGAATACTGTTGTTACTTGGCTAGTTTGTTTTGCCACCGAATGTAAATGTTTATCTCTTTCCACATTCCACATTTTGAGAAAACATTCCCTTTCCTCAATAAAGTGTCCATTGTCTGCTACAATGGACACTCTCTGCTTTACTGGGTGGAAAAAGCAGGGATCATATTCATGAAGGGAGCTATGCCTCTGTGTTGAAACACTTTTGTAAAAGTGATCAGGATCAGGAGAGTAGGCTGCCCCAGAGCTGATGTTTCCAATGCGTCCAGAGTGTCTCATCTTATAAAAAACATTTTCCATAATAAAGAGGGAAAGGTTGGAGCAACATCACCAATAGCCATTGAAAAAATGCCTCATGTTCCTCAGTATTCCACTTCAGCAAAATTTAAGATATCTTAACCATGCCACTTTCAATGTAGCATCTCTTTGCCCTTTCAATGTCTAAAACATGTACAATAAGTTTAGAGTTTTTGATCACATAGTTCTTTTAAACATCATTTGTAACGTTGGTGTTTCTATCTACATGGCATTGCCCTATTCTTTAATAGATCAACAGGTGTATTCACTGGAAAATATAAATATTTTTATTTGAACATATTGTATACAGTTGAGTAGGAGTATAAAAACGTTGTAACCGATTACTCAGGTATAGGGTTGATGAATTGCTAAACCTGAATCAGAACCAAAAGCCAGGGAGCATGACAAGGGTCAAGTAGAGAATACTAAGAACAAATCAGGTCAAATTAACAAAAAGAAGATGGGTCAGGAGGCATTGCCAGAGGTCAATACTGGCTCACTATAGTTAAGACTATAGGACATCTAAGGACCTGCTGAGGGTGGCCACAATTTATAACTTAGAAAAGGAAGGCAATTTTTTCGAAGTGCACCTCCAGCAGTTTGGACACTGGTGAAGTCAGCCAATGCCATGTTCACCCAATGTCATGCATGTTCACCATCCACTGCCTCTTGCAGCTGACACATGAAGTGTGTCTTGCACATGGACAACTGGCCAAAGTGGCTCTTTCAATGCTGTAGGAAGCCTACTATTAACTTGTGTCAATAAAGATGTTTTAACCGTGGGACAAAAAGTATCTTGATTACCGGTGCTCCCTTTATTCAGATTTAGCATAATAATCTGGTTTTATGTTATATTGATGTTTAGTCTGCTTCATTTCCATAAACCAAAATAATAGGTAAAATAATGATTGTATAACTTTAACTGCATAAAATGTACTCTCTTCCTTATGCTCTTGACGTCACAGATGGTTTCGTGAGAACATTTCTCGTGCAGAAGCTGAGAACATACTGATGGGAAAACGTCTTGGATCATTCATCATTCGAGCCAGTCAGACATCCAAAGGGGAGTTCTCAATCTCAGTCAGGTAGCCTATTGACATGTCCGGCATATGATGTTGAATAACATAGGGCATTATAAAATAAATGATGAATCACATTTGCTGCAATGTCTGTGGTGAAAAAAAACTGTACATGAAGTGGTGGAGTTTCAGGGACATTTTCCTCTGTGGTGAACTCTAACATAAGTGTGATAGAGCATGGTTTTTGAGACATAAACCTTTCTTGTAATATATTCCATTATATAACAGAGACATAACAGAACAGACATTTGGAGAAGATGTATGGAAGAGTTTCAAAAAATGTGGGGTCCTCAGGGAGCACTATGGCCCAGTCACTTTGCGCTATTTATCCAGTAGTGATTGTGGATGCCAGCCACACAGCACGGTGCCTTTAGCTAATGGAAAATAAAGTGCTTTATTGTGCTATTTGTGTTGTTTCAGAATTTATTTACATTGGGAATGAAAGTTGAAAGTTCTTTGATAAGTGTAAATGGTCAACCGTATGGATAATGATTGTAGGAGAGGACAGAGCCTTATCATGTTCCATATGAACTCCAAGTGAGGAACAAAGGTCCATTAGTGAATGCAGTTCTGTTAGAAAAAGCGATGGAGTGGCAAGCTGTAACTATAGAGAGCGTGAGACCTACTTCATACAGAAAAAGCTGAATATGTACATGGGGAAATGTTATTCCTGCTTTGCTTCCTTAAGCTTAAATGTTGATTGGTTATTCTCATATTCGCACCATAAGATATGTAGCTTACGGTAGGTACAAACAGCTTGCTGCCTGAGTAGATGCAAGGGCAGATTCACACTTATGCTGTGTGAAATGGATAAGTCCCTTAAGCACCATGGATAGTTACCTTTTTTGGATCGAGCTTTTAACTAAAATAAAAAACACTGCAGTTCTTTTGCTGCAGGATAGATAAATACAATTTAAAATGTTTTTTACTTATTTGTTTGCCTCCACATTCACTCTCACAGAATATTATTCCTTAGTGAGGTACAAAGTATTCTTTTTGAAGGTTGGCAAAAAAAGGCTAGTAGAATGTATGTTTATCAGTTATGGGTTTTTTTCTGATTCTTTCCCCTGTATATATTAAAATATAAATTTAAATATATAAATTTATAAAAATTTATAAAAATGTATAATATAAAATTTTTAATATTAGTCAAAAATACAATAATATTACACAAAAAATACTACTGCAAACTTTGAGAATGACTGGTGGTAGAATTCGAGCATGCAAAGTTAAAATACTAGCATTTGAAATACCATGGGGTGTCTAGATTTCAACAAATATATGGTTTGATGGGGCTAAATTGCATTGGCCGGCTTCAAAGATGTCCCAAATAGCACATGGGGAGAATGACCAGATTTGAAAAGAATTTTAAAATAGCCAAAAGGATCTACATTCGCTTTTTGCACCCCTTTGAAGTCATGATGGTCCGGTCACGTGAATTGTCGTTAACTTGTACTTATTGCCCAATAACTTGCAGAAAATGCAAAACAAAAAAACATAAAAAACATTGGTCATAAACTCAGGACAAATAGTAGCTTTTGCATACCTCCCAACATTTCAAAATGTGAAATTTGTTTTTGCCGGAACTCACGTTTGCATTTTTGTCAGCACAGTCATGCATATTAAAAATAACCAACACATTGAATTGAATTCCGATGAGGCTCAGCCAGACATACTACTTCCATGATGCTGGCTGAGCGTCATGGGAAGTGCAGCAACAGTAAAGCTGAAGATGCTAGCTGTGAACTAAAATTCCCATGATTCCCATAATTTGAAGAGTAGTCCACAGCAGCAGAGAGTTTTTTTAATTAAAAAAGCCTAATGTTGGCCTCCCTCCCAGGACCCCTACACACTGCCTTTCAACACACTTGCCCATAAACACACATATACACATACACTGCCTTTACACACACATATACACTGCCCTTACACACACATATACATATACACAGCCCTTAAACACACACATACATTACTGCCCTTAACACACACACATATACACTGCACTTACACACCACACATTTACACTGCCCTTACACACACATATACATGTACACCACCCTTACACACACACATATACATGTACATTGCCCTTACACACACACACACACACATATACATGTACACTGCCCTTACACACACACATATACACTGCCCTTACACACACCGGCCCATACACATACACAAGCTTACAAACACATACATACACTGCCCTACACCCCTTTCTCCCCATCTTTTATCTCTTACCTCTTCCTCCATCCTTCTTCCTCCAGCCTTCATCCTGTATCCTGTGATGGGAGCGTGAGGTCTGTCACTTCAGAAGTGACAGACTTTGCGCTCCTTAATGTTGAGCCGACTAAAGGGAGACCGTGATCTCCCAACTAGTCCTGCAGGCTGCAGCTGCTGATCGGACGGCTGGGCTCCATTGACTTGCATGGTTCAATGCAGTACTTGTATTCAACCTGCAAGTCGAGCCAGATTCTCAGGAAGGTCTGGAAATCAACGATCAAAGATCGCCTCCTAAACTTCAAAACCTTTGAAGTTTAGGAGGCGATCGTTGATCGTTGATCTCCAGACCTTCCTGAGAATCCCACCCCAGAATCTACATTCGCTTTCTGCACCCGTTTGAAGTCATGACGGTCCGGTCACGTGAATTGTCGTTAACCCTTCGTTTTCGGGTGATGTGTCTGGGCCGTCAATTGTCAATTGCAAGATACAACACAGGATATCTGAGAATGATTTGACATAGTATAACAGATTGGTGCCAGATCTATCTCTTACACTGCTACATGTGGTAACAGGTTAAAGTTAATTACAGATTCACTCATAAAAATTATAATGCAAAATGGAAGCCAAAAAGCGAGATGGAATATTCCTCATTTCTAGATACTGATGGATGTTTTGTGTTAATATTAATATACATCCATCATTTTGCTTTGGGCTACAGAGAAAATTATTCATAATTATTAATTTATCATAGACATGCCATTCTACACCATATGAAAAGGTGTTCACAGATGATATACTATATTAAATTATTAGATTAAAATAAGAATAAATAGTGATACCCTCAGCACACCACTGGTTGTTTAGTTCCTTTAATTTTCTTACTATGGTAGTCATAATTATACACGTATGTACATATTTGTTTATACTATAAAATATACAAATAAGGCAGCACAAATAATTGTTTTAATTGGTGGTGTATATCGACTGGGTGCTGTCCTAGTTTTGACCTAGGGTAGTGTTCTCAACTGTTTCTCACCACTTAAGTCTGGAGCCACAGTCCTTTATGTTGAGCTTAGAGACTGGGGAGCCTGATCACCCAATGAGCAGCTGCCACCCCTTGTACCTACTACCCTAGAAAAGAATACACATGTTTTTTTTGTTCTTAATGTTTTTATGCTGTTAAACATCCTTCATACAGTTTCCATGAGGGGGGGTAAACAAACTCCGATGCACTGTGTGTTCTGTCACCTTTCTATCAGAACCAGTATTATTTTTTTCAGCAATTTGAGCAAGGGCCAGTCTCCCTCCCTCCACGTGCATCAATGAGCCTTGGCTGCCCATGACCCTGTCACTGCTTTTCCTTCTTTGGAAGGACCAGGAACACCCCACAAGAGCTGCAGTTTTGAAGATGCTCTGATCCAGTCCTCTAGCCATCACAATTTGGTTCTTGTCAAAGTCACTTAGATCCATTTTTCCTGCTTCTAACACATGAACTTTGAGCACAAAATGTTCACTTGTCAGTGGTCCCAATGTTATGGCTGATGTTTTTCCAAGATACTGGAGGTCTGCACTCTGCAGTATCCAGTCCAGGATTCCTATTGGGCTTGCACCAGGCATAGGTGCTGGGCATTAAAACTCCCTGGAGCCTGATGATCAGAGAAACTGTTGGGGGCAGACGAAGTTTCCCTGTGCTCCCAGGGCAAGGAGAGACAGGACAGAATTCCAACATAATAATGACCCCAAACACACCTCCAAGAAGACCACTGCCTTGCTAAAGAAGCTGAGGGTGAAGGTGGTGGAGTGGCCAAGCATGTCTCCAGACCTAAACCCTATTGAGCATCGGTGTGGCATCCTTAAAAAGAAGGTGGGGGAGCGTAAGGTCTCTAACATTCACCAGCTCCCTGATGTCATCATGAAGTGGAAGAGGACTCCAGGGGCAACCTGTAAAACTCTGGTGAACTCCATGCCCAAGAAGGTTAAGGCAGTGCTGGAAAATAATGGTGGCCACACAAAATATTGACACTTTGGGCCCAATTTGGACATTTCCACATAGGGGTGTACTCACTTTTGTTGCCAAGGTTTAGATATTAAGGGCTGTGTGTTGAGTTATTTTCGAGGGGACAGCAAATTTACACTGTTATACAGGCTGTACACTCACTACTTTACATTGTAGCAGAGTGTCATTTCTTCAGTGTTGTCACATGAAAAGATTTATATTTACAAAAATGTGAGGGGTGTACTCACTTTTGTGAGATACTGTACATCCAAACGAACATGCACTAAGGGGACTTTTCTTCAAGGACAAATACATTTGTAGCTGTCTGTAGCGAATTATGTAATTAATGTTTGGGTCAAGAAGTCCCAGAAGAAGACCAGAACATTGATGTAATTATGTTAATTATGTTGGGTGTGCTTGGATATATATATACATATATATAATGTTAATCAATATATATAATGTTAAGCCATGGGTGTTTTCAATTAAATCAGTGGCGTCAGCAGGGGGTGGCCAGAGGAGGCCATGGCCCCCCATACATCAAGCTGTGCCCCACCATGTGCCCACCCAATTGAAACACTGTTTTTTTTGCAGCCGCGAAGAAGAACTGACGTGGAGGAGAGAGAGAGGGGTGCTAAGCGGTCGGTCAGGAATACGTTTTAGCAACTGCTCGGCACCCCTCACTCTCCTCAGCGCGGCCCCTGTTTTGGTCACGGTGCCGGCATTTCATGCTGAGTGCCGAAATATGACATCATATTCCAGCTCTCAGCAGTGAAGCAGCGGGCACCGACAGAGCCAGTAAAAACCCATAAGGCCCCGCAACTGCATGTAATTACTTACAAAGGAGAAGAAGATATAGTAGAAGAGGTAAGATAGTAAAGAGGTAGATATGAAAGGAATAGGGAATTAGGTAGAAGTGAGAGGCGGTAGAAGTTAGAAGGGTGAGATAGGGGAGGGGGTAGATAGTGAGAAGGGGGAGAGGGTTTGGGTAGATAGTGAGATGGGGTAGATGGTGAGAAAAGGGGTGCAGGATAGATAGTGAGAAAGGAGGGTAATAAAAATATTGAAATAAAGAGTCAGAATGAGTGAGAGGATGAATTAATATATGTGTGAATTGTGTGAATGAGTGAGAGTACGAATTAATGTGTGTCTGAATTATGTGAATGAGTCATTGAATGAATGAATATGTGTATGAATTTTGTGAATGAGTGAGAGTATGAATTAATGTGTGGAAGAATTGTGTGAATGAGTGAGAGAATTAATGAATTTGTAAGTATGCATTAATGAATATGTGTAAATAATTTGTGCGAAAGAGTGAAATAATAAATGATTGTGTGAATTAGTGAGAGTGAGTGACTGTAAAAGTGCTTGTGTTTATTATAGATGTATAATTATATTTTTGGAAAGGCAAAGATGGCACAAGCAGGGTGTTTAAGCCTGGCACAGGGTTGGCTGTTTGGGGGCAAATATGTTGTATGCTGGGCTGTTTGGAGACAAAGATGGCACGTCCTATGTGTGTAATTTGGGTGCTGGTCAGGTTCTATGTTGGCAATGTGGACGTCAAGGCTGGCCTTTGGGGTGTGCAACCTGTGATCTATGCCTATAATTCGGTGGGGGTTATGTATATGTTTAATGCTGAGTTTTTATGTGAATTCCAATTGATCTATACCTGCAAAGCTGGGTTTTGTGTTATTCTTTTGATCTATAACTGCTATGCTATGTTTCCATACATTATTTATGTATACCTGCAAATATAGGGTTTCTATGTCTAATTCAGTTGATCAATACCTGCAATCATGTTTCCATGTATTGTTTATTTGATCTATGCCCTCAGTGCTGAGTTTACATGTGATTTCCAGTTGATCTATACCTGGAATGTTGGGTTTGTGTGTTCTGTTGATCTATACTTGTAATGCTATGTTTCCAAACAGTATTTACGTATACCTGCAAATACATAGTTTTTATGTCTTATTCAGTTGATCTATATATGCACATGCTGTTTCCATGTGTTTATTTGATCTATACCTGAACTACAGGGAGTAAGCAAAAGAGAGTTATGCTTTAGCGAATGAGAGACAAAGGGACTCTAGGGATGATTACGGGGGAGAGGGCCTATCAAAGTCACAGTAGAGTCAGAAGGAAAGACTCCACTGACTCTCCAGTCTTCCCCTAATCTGCAGTCAATGTGGCAAATGTTTTTTTTGGTGTGGGAGCGGAGGGAGTGATTATATACTAGGGTGCGTGGAGGGAGTGCAAAGAAAATAATTGCCTAGGGTCCAATTTATTTAAAATAGTTTTTGTTACAAAGATTGTTTTCTTACTATATTAATATATTTAAGGTACATTATTGTTACCAGTGTTTCCAGTTTTATATTATTGTACTTGTTTGCACTTTTTTTTTTTTGAGGGGAGCGCCAGAGAAGTAGTCCGCACAGGGTGCCTGAACACCTAAGGCCGGCTCTGGGGGCTAAGATATATATATAATATAAAGAATATAAGGAATGAAACATAACTGCCAGTTCAGCTGCTAATTTGAAATCATACTTCAAAGAGATAAGTACATATTATGTAGTTAAAAATTCATGTCTAATGCATATAAATATATATATGTACACACACACACAATCAGGGCCGGCCGAAGACGTAACGCCGCCTGGGGCGAAGTTTAAAATGCCGCCGGCGTCGGCGGGGGGGAGGCGGCATTTTAAACTTCGCCGACGCCGGTACTTACCTTTAAGAGTCCTGCGGCGAGTCTCCCTGCTCTGCCACCGTGCCGGCTTGTAATTCTGAGCGCCGGAAATTGACGCCACTTCCGGCGCTCAGCATTACAAGCCGGCACCAAGACCGAAGAGGGAGACTCGCCGCAGAGGAGAGAGAGAGGGGCGCCGAGCGGGTAAGCGAAAACCACTCGGCGCCCCTCTCTCTCTCTTCCGTTTCAAAAAAAAAAACCGCTCGGGGCGGCAAAGTGCCGCCCCTTCTAAAGTGCCGCCTGGGGCAATTGCTCCAGTCTGCCCTATTGTAGGGCCGGCCCTGCACACAATCACACATATATATATAGTGTATATGTAGAGTTTTAGAATCCCCCCCACGTTGGTCCCTGTCCCGCCATGTGCCCCCCCTTAAATATGAAAGCTGGAGAAGCCACTGTGTATTATCTGTTTGAAAACCAGATGCACTTTCAAAAGAAATTGTCAGGTACAAATATGGACGTGTTTCATTGCAGGATTGCTTACTATAAAAACATTTTTTTTTGGAATTTAAGTAATAAGCAACCTTAGCAGTTAGGTGTGATACTATAATTGCATTGTATGTTCCTCCTCCTTGCATTCCAGTCACATTTTACAAAAAAGGGTTAACCATAAGTATGCTATATTGTGCTTGGCAGGCAGCTTCACTTCTCATTACAGAGAGATCTCCTTGTGATCCTCACATTCTGGAAAGCGTGGGCTACTGTCAGACATAAGCCCCAGTAACGACTTTGAGACAGTTGCTGTAGAGCAAAGGATGATAGTTCTGTACAATGCTCGTAAACTAAGGGGTTGACTGGTAGATGTGAAGTGTTACTAACCTAGACATCACACCATGATAAACCCTCACGTGTTAGTACATGATAGTAGCATATGAGTTAGTGTATGTTATTAGCGTGTGTGATTACGTGTTACTGTATGATGTTAGAGCATGTGTATTTTAATGTATGGTGTTAGCATTAGTGTGTGTACCAGCATATAGTTTTAGAGTGTGTGTATGTTACTGTATGATCACATGTGTGTGTTTGTTGGTATGTTAATCATGTGTGTGTTAGTGTATGGTGTGAGTATGCATCAGAGTATGGTGTTAGTGTCAGGGGTGAGACTATGGTCAGCGGAGCAAGGAAGAGGAATTATATATTTTGTGTATAAATGTGTGTTATCTTGAGTGCGTGTTAAAGTGAGGTTGTATATTAGAATGTGTGTGTGTTTTAGTTACGTTGGGAGCCAAAGAAATATTCTACCTACGCACCAATAAACCTAGGCTCACACCTGCATTTGTTCATGTTAAACTATATTGCTATGATAACTAATGTAGAGATTGAGCGGTGAACAGCCATGGGCATTTCTATAGAAAACATTTAACTGGTAATCTTACCCTTCCAGTGAAAATATTTTAGCATCCCTATACGGTTTTCTGGAAGACTTGGCAGAGTGCTGTAACACACTATGTTACTAATGTCCTGGAGGTGTTATTGAAACACAATTTTACTTCCTAAGCCAGTGACCTTGCCAAATCAGCCACAGCTTATGGTTCATGAAATGAGACAGGGTCACAATGCATCATAGGCCTGTGTGCATGTAGAATGAATAATGATAATTTCAAATATATATCTGCGTTGTATAGATATATAATGACTAATCTTATTTAAATGGAAAGAGAGACATCTGGTGATGGTTGGTGGAACATATTTGACCAATAAAACATTGCAGTTTTTTCTTAAAATTTAAGAAAGTTCAATTAAAAAAATTTAAACAAAAGCAAATTACTAACAAAGTAAAATCTTACAGATGTAATCAATTTCATACTGAACAATAATGCTATGATATGTATAATATTTCTAGACATGAGGAAGATGTGCAGCACTTTAAGGTCATGAGGGACACCCGTGGAAATTATTTCTTGTGGACAGAGAAGTTCAAATCATTGAACAAGATGGTGGAGTATTACAAAACTGCGTCCATCTCCAGGCAGCTCCAAATATACCTTCAAGATGAAGAGCCAGACACAGAGGTATGCAGGGACTGGAATGGGCATGTCTGCGATGACACTATACTAGCACACATTTGTTTCTAGAATTATGGTTAGAGTTAAGTACAATGCGTTTCAACGACAGAGAAAATATAATAAAAAAAGGAAAAGGGGAGGTTAGGTGAGGGTCTGTAAAAAACTTATAATATTAATCATCATGCATAGGGAAGAATTATTAAGAAAAAAACACTGTAACCGAAGCAGTTAGAACATTTGCCACAGGAGGGCAGCAAAGAGCATTGTATTTTATTACATAAGATGGATACATAGATTGTGACATCAGAAAAGGCTATAGACTATGAAAGGCTATTTACTTTACTTACAATTTTCTTACATTACGCCTATATATACACATAGCCGGTGATGGGTCCAAAGAAAATGTTGGAGCAATTGTTGGAGCAATTGTTGCAGGGCCCCTCAGGGACCATGGAGCAATTGGCATTTATGGGCCATTTATCCGGCCCTGAATAACCCGTACATGTGGGGTATTTCAGTAATCTGGGGGGCAGCTCAATGTAAGACTTTGAAACAGCAATAAATAGATATAAAGTACTCATCACTAACATTGGCACCCTGGTAAATATTAGCAAAGAAAGCTGTGACAAATTGTCTATTTTGTTTATCCTTTTGATCTTTTATTAAAAAAAATACACAAAAATAATCTACTCTCGTGGATATCAAATAATTGCAAACACAACACAGGTTTATCCAAAAAGCAAAACATTTTTTGCAACAATCGATTGATTAATAGTTATATATTTTTTTAGTACATCTGGGTGACTAGGAACAGGAAACTGCTCAACCATGACTTCCTGTTTCACATGCATTTAAATAGTAGGTAACACATAAGCCAAATATAGCTGTCATGGGATACAGTCAAAGGAATTAAAATATATATGGAGTGTCCTGGCAAAACCGTTAGCAGACTTATTTAACCAATCGCTATTTGCAAGTCTAGTTCCAGAAGACCAATAAGTCTTATGTCAGTAGCTGCCAAATTAATGGAAACCGTGCTCAAGGTAAAATGTTTGCATGATCATACATAGTGTGTATACTACAGAGATCTTTTAACGTACCAGGGAGGAGCAGTTGATATAACCCATCAAGATTTTGATGATGCTGTTCCCCATAGAAAACATATAAAAAATTGCAGTCTTTGGGTTTGAATAGATAATGCAGGAGACAGAAGGTTGTAGTTAATGGTGTGTATCTGGAGGAAGGGATTGTTACTAGTGTGATCAATATTTGAACCCATACCTTTTAAAGTTTTTACTAGTTACATTAAAGAAGGTCTTAATGGTAAAGTATGACTTTTTGCAGATGATATAAAGGTCTGCAAGAGGGTAGACCTTTGGGGTTGAACAAATCAAATGGCAAATTATTTAAGTAAATTAGAAGAATTGCAAGGCGCAGGTTAACTAAACGGTGTCGTAATTGTCCATTGCTAGACATTAGGGTTTATTAAAGGTCAGGTTAGGTGAGTGGCTTTAGATATTGGCAGGCTTGGTTAGCTAAAACCATTTTAGTGTTGTTAGGCAGGGAAAATCAGGTACTTCAGGTGATTGGCTAATCACCTATGCTTCAGCGCGAGCGTTTGCGTGATCGTCTTTGCGGCGGGAAAATTCAGGTTGCTGATTGGTAAAATCAGCAGCATTCGCGGCGCGAGACATTTTTAATTTTAACCCCTTGTCTGCTAACAACGGCATGGTGCCGTCTCTAGCAGTCCCAGTCAGGTGCTAACGACGGCACCATGCCGTCGCTAGCACTATCTTACCTTGATGGAGGTCTGTGGACCCCCATCACCACCTATACCGGCGATCTGCCCCTCATATTGAAGGGCATCACTGGGACCACCCGATCCGGCCGGTGACGTCGCGCGTAATGACGCGATGACGTCACCGCGCAACTTTATTTAAAACTGACAATTGTCAGTTAAAGCGGTATGGGGGCATGCTGCTTAGATGCCTGTATCTCAGGCATCTAAGCAGCTACAGACCCCCAACATATACCGTTGGAAAGGTAATCGCCTCACCTTTCCAACGGTATACTGCTTGTAAAAAAAGAATAAAAAATATTAAGTAAAAAAAATAAAAATGTACAAAAAAAGTAAAAAAAATGATTTGGGGGTCTCTAAAGGCAGATAAATAAAGATCAAAATTGCCTAGAGACCCCCAAATTAAATTATCTAAACATAAACTGGTTTAACTTTAAAAAAAAAAAAGTTTAAGTATTCTAGCTAAATGATCACTGTGGTAGCCAATGTTACCACAGTGATCATATAGCTATGAAAAGTCACATTCCCTTTTTAAAAATGGCCGATACTAAATTTTAACCCCATGATCCCTTTGATCATGGGGTTAAATTTAGCCAGTGGTAAAGGGAAGAAATTTTGAAATCCTGATGAACTGTATTAGTAAAATCAGCCATTTAGCCTGTGCGGTACGTGAGTAACCATCTCATCTCTGGAGCGCCTTGCATTTTTACTGCAAAACTTATTTTTGCTGTAAAAGTGATTTTTTTTTCTCCCTTTACCATCATTTCTTTGGGATTGTAAGGGGAAAGAATGGTGTGTGTGCTTCTGTGAGTGAATGTACGGATAGTATGGTGTGTGCTTCTGCGAGTGAATGGAGATATGAAAGGCGTGTGAATGGTCAGTAATTAGGGTTGAAGCCTTGACGTGGCATTACTGCTCACGTAAGAAGTAAAATTATGCCACAAAAAGTACACATTTGCAAAAACTACACCCCTTGACGCATCAAATGAGGGGCTGCATGTGTTTCTAGTACAAACCTGGAGTGCGCAAGACACAAATGAACATGTCGCTATGGTTAGAAAAAACATATTTTCTAGCCAAAGCGACATATTCCATCATTATTTGTGCACTCAACTTTTGTCCTAGAAATACATGTAACCCCTCATTTGAAGCTCCAAGGGGTGTAGTTTCTTGAAATGTGTACTTTATGTACCCTAATTTAACTTCCCAGATGTCTAGACCACTTTATCTTCAGATATGGCAGATTGGAGAATCTTGTTAAAAAATTGTCTTAAAACATTTAGGGGTGATGGCTGCATTTAGACAGCTCTAGGCAGCTGGGAAGTTAAATTATGGTACATAAAGTATATATTTTCAGAAACTACACCTCTTGGCGCATCAAATGAGGGGCTGCATGTGTTTCTAGGACAAACCTGGAGTGCGCAAGACATAAATGAACTTGTCGCTTTTAATTTTATTTTTTTAGTGTGATATTCACTTATTTGTTGCACACGTCAGATTTGTGATACAAATACAAATATGACCTCATTTGCTGCAGCTGGGGGTGTAGTTTCTAAAAATATATAGTTTTGTTGGCATATTTTAACATCCCGGGCAGCTAGAGCTGTTTAATTGACGCAGCCATGCATTAAATTTAAAGATGTCTTTTTGTGATAGTCTAATAAATTTAACTTAGCAAAAAAATTAAAAAATTAAAACATTTAGCAATAAAATATTAGAAAAACACAGTCTACTGTTCTCAATTTCTGTTTATTTTAGACCGGTTACCTACTACAAATATTTAGCAACACAGGTTTTGATATTAGAGTTTAGAAAAATAACATTACAAACTAGTTTTTATTGAGTTGGAAGTGAAAAATTACACTTTTTTCCCATTTTTGGCTGTATTTTGCAAACCTAATGAGACATACACATATAAAAATGGTATATTTGGAATCTGCTGGGTGTGCTGAAAAAAAAACAATATATGGTTTGTATAGTTTATTCCCAAGAAATTTACTTGAAACACGTTTAAACGTGAGATGCACCAAAATGCCGAAAACCAGCTTAGCACCAGGGTGGGAAATGGCTTAGCAGCCAAGGGGTTAAAGCAGAAAGTCTGTACATCAATCACATATTGATGGCTTCCTTTAAGATCAATTTTGGGGGCACAGAGAATCAAAATAATGAAACTGACCACACTGACCGATTATGTCACTGACCAAATATGTATGGACCTGACTGTATCTTTTTTTTTATTTTGTTTTTATTATCGACCTGTATATTTTACAATTAGCCACTACATTATATTCTTTCTTACAGACTTCATAAAAGTTTTACTTTATATTTTTACTTTTTAATGCTGAGTTCTTAATTTGCGGAATGTAAGATTTTCATTAATTACAATATTACATTAAAATTAAATAACCTTATACACAGCCCACATGAAGCTGTTCTCATCAAGGAATTTATACAAGGCAGGGAACAATAGCGTGAGAAAGAAGATCTAGGAATTAAATTAAGTCCAGATGATTGGCCATATTGTTGGAAAGCAGCCTTAGGCTAGGTTTCCACTTGGGTTTTTGTCCTGCGTTTTTTTCTTGATGAAAAACGCCAGGAAAAAAGCCAAGAAAACTGCCACTGCATTTTCCTGCGTTTTGGCGTTTTTTCTGGCGTTTTAGCCTTTCTGTGGAAATTGCTTTTTTTGACCTTAGGCAGTTTTTCCAGCCTTTACAAGTTAGAAGTTTCACCCAGCTAAAAGGGATTAGGATAAATGGCGAGTATCTGCCCTCTCCTGATGTCATTTACTTGGTAGACCCTTTTGTCTCTTTTCTGTGGTTTGTAAGGCATGCTTTATTCCGAATGTCTGCTCCTCTAGGAAGATTGGCCCCAAATGATGGTGCAAATTGTTTGCTGTTGCTTTTGGCGCGCAGGATCCAGTTGATGCGTCGGCTATGTTTGTTTGTAATGGCATGTTTGTTCCAAATGGTGTAAAATTCAATATGAACTTTGTTTTGTGTGAAACTGTTTGTTTCCAGCCTATTTCTCGTAGGACACACAGATACTGGGTCCATCCTCTGCATTGTAACTGTGGAAAAAACGCCATAAAAAACGCCAAGGCACAAAACCCACACGGCTTTTTCATGGCGTTTTTTCTCTCCCATAGACTTCTATTGGAGAAAAACGCCAAGATTTCCTTGCAAAAAACGCCAGAGTGTCAACATGCTGCGATTCTGAAAAACTGCCACAGAGCCCAAAAAAGCAGAAAAACGCCAAAGAGGACTGAAAAAACGCCAAACAGAAAAACGCCAAGTGGAAATGGTATTTTGCGATTTCCTATTGAAGAACAGCTAACATCTGGCTGCAGCGTTTTTTCACTAAAAAAACGCCAGGTGGCGCTATTGGCGTTTTTATGGGCGTTTTTAGCAGAAAAAAACCTAGCCATACCCGGCGCATCAACTGGATCCTGCGTCCCAAAAGCAACAGCAAACAATTTGCACCATCATTTGGGGCCGATCTTCTTAGAGGAGCAGACAATCGGAATAAAGCATGCCTTACAAACCACAGAAAAGAGAAAAAAGGGTCCGCCGGGGCGTTTAAGTAGAACTCTACCAAGTAAATGACATCAGGAGAGGGCAGATACTCGCCATTTATCCTAATCCCTTTTAGCTGGGTGAAACATCTAACTTGTAAAGGCTGGAAAAACTGCCTAAGGTCAAAAAAAACAATTTCCACAGAAAGGCTAAAACGCCAGAAAAAACTCCAGAAAAAACGCCAAAACGCAGGTAAATGCAGTGGCAGTTTTCTTGGCGTTTTTACTGGCTTTTTTCTTCACACAAAAAACGCAGGACAAAAACCCAAGTGGAAACCTAGCCTTATACTGGCTCTTTGTCTACTTCAAAATGGTTTGAATATTTAAATATTTATTTGATGTTAGTAATACCAGTTAATGTACATGTTAAAATACTGTTAAATCTATTGGATTCTTATGGAATTTATATAACATTGACAATTTTTGGTGCTTCTCCCCCCCCCCTTTTTTTGTTTTCTCGTCTTCTCTACCTCTCCATATCCTCTTATTATTTTTCACTTTGCTCTCTTGTTTTCAATTCTCTTTGACTAAATAGTATTCATATGCTTAATAAACAAATTATTAATAATAACTTACTTAGTTAATAATTTAATAACTTTATAGTTCAGCTAATCTTATTAGTACTGGTGCTGCAGCTCTTTAGTTTGTACTTTGTTTTAGCAAGAGACCAAGTCAATTTTTCTTAATTAATATTTAATTTTATTTCATTTGTTTTACTCACCTCAGTCCATCAGTGACCTTGTTGGGCTAGTGAGTGCAGCCGCATAACTGCTGTGTGTTTTTGTTCAGCAAGCAGTGAAACTAACTGTTTTGCTGTGACATTTTATTTTCTAATTTCTTTTCAAGAAAGACTGACTGTGTGATGACAATAACTGTACTTAGCAAAGCTTCAAGGTACTAGCTGTAGTACTAAAATAATTCTAATCTTTAATCTTAATCTATAATATATTATATAACATTAGTATAAATAAATTCTAATTCATAATCTATAATATAAGTAATTCTAATCCATAATCTATTAATATAAGTTGTAATCTAATTCATAAGTCTATTATTCTATCTATAATCCATAATATAAGTAATTCTAATCTATTAATAGTATATAACTTAATATCAATTAATAAATCATATACTGAATCTGATTTAACCTCACTTTAGTTTAGTGGGCTTGAGAGCGTCTGCCTAGAGTTAGACTTAGAATAGTAAGGATTAGGAATATAGCTTTAGGTTTAGGATAGTAGTAGGCTAGGCTCTTAGGCCGGTGTAAATTCAAATTAAAAATAAAATACTGCTAGTTAATGTAAATAGTTAATCTTGAGTTAATAATTTAAATAACTTGAGCACTTTGGCAGATTGCACACAACAGCACAGTGCAGTTGTGCATAGTTTTACTTTTTGACCAGTAGCACTGAAGAGAAACTTCCTCCTTTTAAATTTTTTTTTATAGTTTTAAACACTACACCACACACACAACACAAAATTTGAAATAGATCCTCCTTTTGGGACTAAGGAGGGACAAGCTCCATCCACCAGCAGCACCACCACCAGTTCTAAGATGCAGCCTTTGCGTCAGTCTAGTCAGCCAAGTAGGCCAAGCTCTCGCTTATCGCTTGGGGAAGCATTGCTTGAAGGATCATCAAGTAAAGGAAAGGCACCAAAATCAGGCAGTAGTAGTGCTGCTAGGCCCACAAGACAAGCTCTATGTTTTTTTACGGAAAGCCTAAAGCACCAGAAGCACGTTCAAAGTTAAGGGGTAGCACAACTAGTACTTCTACTCGCCCAGTGAGTAAAAAGAAGTGCCTTTTGCCCCAAGCAGCATCTTCCCCATCCACAAGCAGCATGCAA
>VKOC01030893.1:0-11435 GCA_009364415.1 Spea multiplicata
TCCTGTGTTCCAATGGCCCTTCATCACTCCCATCACTCCTGTGTTCCCTATATACATTACTGTGGCCTCTTAAAAGAAGGACAGTTCGTGGGTATTGCTTATGGCTTATATCTTCCACCAGACACTAGGCACTACCTCCAAACATCTGCCCATTTTAAATATGTAGAACCCCTAAATGTCGCCGTTGAATCAGGACGTTAATGGGTTAACACTGAGAATCTTAGGGTGCATCCGATTCACGCCTCCCAAAGCCGGGCATTGCGCTGCCGTTGGCTTTCATTCTTACGCTGGAACATTTTGAATGTTTGGATGAAGAATAGATTCTCTCCAGGTGGCAAAGTTTATAGAAGTGTTCAGATTCTGTTATTGGATACATCTGTTAAAGCTCTTCGTACTTTAGATGTATGTTCGGGGCTCTCATTCTCTCCTTTGCTGTTTTACGCGGATATTTATACACTTATTTATACATATTCATATTTATGTAATGGGAGTGGAGTCATTTTGACCTGACTCACATCTGAACTCATAGACATGTTTATCTAAGCAAGTATGCGCAGAATTAAACTCCTCCGGTGTATACTTATTAAACAATACATCGTGAAGGAATTTGCCAAGTGCGGAGCTCCAGTCGGAGACATTATCGCCGCTCGGCTGGGGAACGCTTGTTCTCTTTGTCATCTGCTGTTTCCTGTAGACCAGATTGTGCCGAACGACATTCTAAATGAATAAATCAAACAGACTCCCAAAAAGGAGCGATGTGGGATTGAGGGGGAAAAAGTGACCCTGTCGTTTTAAGGCCAGGGGCCGCCAAATGTACGGCCGCCAGCTGGATACATGTGGTCATATGTTTTATACTGTTGCAGCGTAAGGAGAAAGGACCGGATCTGCCGCTAGAGGGGCAGTAAAGGTAAGGGAGCGTCACTCTTGGTCACCAGTATTTGCCCGGTGAGACAGGTGGCCATCCCTGGGAACTTCTGGGCTCCGGCTACCCAGAGCCTACCCTTGCGGGACGCGGCCAGGACTGCCCACCGACGTCAGCAGGCGTGGGCCCAATTCCTCCTGTGCGCCCCAAGCTACTTGGAGCTCTCTACCTTCTGAAGAAGTGGCTTGATGAGGAGCTGGGCTAGCCATGGTTGAAGGTAGTCTAGACACTTGAAGACAGGGCTACCCATGGAATGGATGGGGCTAGTTGCAGACAGGGGCAGGGATAGCCCCAAATATCATTAATTGTAGAGTGGAAAAGGAATTGGGCCTGGGTTTATGCGACCAGAGACTGCTCCCAAAGAATGTGGACCTCAATATTTAAGTTGTCCAAATCAGAGCAGCAGTTCTGGAAAAGGTTGGGGCGCTAGTGGCCCGTGATCTCCACCATTAGGTATAAAAACCCTCTGGATGATTTATTGAAAGAAAACACAGATTTCTTCTGAAAATAAGTGTTAGTTGACAGCTTTCTTGAACTCAATCAAATCCCCTACGACTCCTCACCCAAACTGTGAACTCTTTGTACAATAAGCCCATGGAGTGAGGGAGATGTGAATGTGCGGGCGACCCACCAAAAAAAACAACTTTATATAAATCAAAACATCTATAAAAACTACTTAAATATCGTGTTAACATTCTAACAAGAGAAGAACAAGGAGAAATATGATGATGATGATGATGATGGGGATGGTGGTGTTGGGAGTTTGAATATTGTGGTTGGGGGACATGGCTTATCTAAATTATGATCTAAGTGGGTGTGATGTCAGGGGCAGCTCTACACTTACGCATACATACACATACACATAATCTAACACCTTACACATACATACATACATTCTGTACATTCATACATTCACACACACAGCCACTCAACACAACATACACTTACCCATACATACAAACACACAATGTAACACCTTACACACACACACGCATACATACATACATACATTCACACACACAGCCACTCCAACACCATAAACTTATGCATACACATACAGACACACCTTTCACATACACACACACATACATTCTAACACCTTACACATACATACATTCTGTACATACATACATTCATACATACATTCACACACACAGCCACTCAACACAACATACACTTATACATACATAAACACACAATGTAACGCCTTACACACACAGATACATACATTTACACACACACACAACCACTCCGCCATACACACACATTCACAATCTAACACCTTTTACATACATACATACATACATTCACACACACAGACACACAGCCACTCCAACACCATACATTTATGCATACATGCACACAATTTAACACCTTACACATACATAAATACATACATTCACACACAGTCACTCCAAAGCCACACACTTACACATATAAAGAAACACACAATCTCACACATACATACATACATACATACATTCACACACACAGCCACTCAAACGTCATACACATACATATACATTTTTTTAATGAATACATTGAACATATTATTAATTGTTGAGTTTTATTTGTGTTTTCTCTCATTCCGCATCAGTCCGTGGGACACGAGATAACGCCAGGACTTGTAAGGATTCTCCACAATACCGAGGCCAGTCGGGCTCTATTTTTAACATGAAATAAAATGTCTTGGCAGGGGAGGGCTGGGATAACCAGATCACACTTCACGAAATGTCTCTACAATAACAGAGTCCAAGCGTAAGACCCTACGGCAGATGCGATGGATTTTGTAACATCCTGATCGAATAACGTTCAAAGTTCCACCATGGCGTTCAGCCTTTACTTTTTAATATCATTAAGATCTAAGGTTTGTTCACGACTTCCTTCTGTAACGTTGTATTGAATACACATCACCCAGTTTCTACACCTCATAATGTAATAATCTAATGTCCCATGGAGTGTGGTGGATACATTGAACAGCCTTTCGGCAGAAGTGGTAAGGGTTAATGCAGCGATCTAAAACGAGAGGCTTAGATAAGGAATTTTTACTTTACTGAGTTTTACTTTACTGAGTGGGTGGTGGATAAGTGGAACAGCATCCCAGCAGAAACGGCAAATGGAATTTAGGCACATATAAGACTATCCTGAATTAATTTCGGATGCTAATAGTGAACCGCTGTTGTTAGTGTTTATTGCTAAACTGTAATAGCATGACTGACTGGTTAAGTCATGGTGATCTGAAGACCCCTGGCAATTGCCCCTCTATGCCCCAACAAGTTGCCCGTTCTTAAAATTGAATTTAATGGTAACCTTAATGGATTTACAGGATTCGATAATCCTTGATGCTTAACATTAGTACTTATAGGGACTGTGCTTACAAGTTATTTCCAGGACCATCGGTAACTCGAGCGTTTTGTCAATTAAGAATGTTGTTCTTGTCCCAGGATCACTTACCTAAAGTCAGCAGAGATAAAGAGAAGGAAGTAACTTGGATTTCTGAGCACCCAGTAAAAAATCAGCGACATGGAAAGTGAATACCGTCAAACATCGTCCGAACAATCTGATTTTAAGAGTAACGTAGCCTTCTAGCACACCAAAGGTTAAATAAATTCTGATAAAAATTATGTTTTCTGCTTTCTGGGGGCATTTGCCCTTTTGCCCATATTCTATTGCCCATATAATATAGTTATTATAGCCAAGGGTGGGGAATATCGATTGGGTAAAAGGAGCCTTTGCCCAAGGCCACCGATCCAGTCCCAGGAACAGAGATACTCTGTCCAGGTAAGAGAAACCGGCTGCATGTCTATGTGTGTGAATGCATGCATATGTCTGTGTGTGTGAATGCATGCATATATCTGTGTGTGTGAATGCATGCATATGTCTGTGTGTGTGAATGCATGCATATGTCTGTGTGTGTGTGAATGCATGCATATGTCTGTGTGTGTGTGAATGCATGCATATGTCTGTCTGTGTGTGTGAATGCATGAATATATCTCTGTGTGTGAATGCATGCATATATATGTGTGTGTGTGAATGCATGCATATGTCTGTGTGCGTGAATGCATGCATATGTCTGTGTGTGTGAATGCATGCATATGCACAGTATATCTGCTTCCATGGCATATGTAAAGACCCCCCTGTTTTCTTTATGCATGCAAGCTGTGGTATGTTGGGACTCAAACCCCATATTCTTATATTGGCGATTTAGCTTGATCTATAAACATTGAAATAAGTCATCTACCTGTCCAAAAAAAGGTTTTTTCAGTTTTGGTCCTATATCATGCAGTTAAAGGGGGTCTGTCACCTGCAGTTTTTCAATAATCATTATGTTTGCCAATATCAAGTCTGTCCACCAGCTCCTGTCACCGAATCCACGCCAGGTCTCCCAGTATGCCGTGCTTAAAGCCTCTCGTGTTCTGCGACACCATGTGGGATGTAAAGTGGGGAGATTACACGGGGAAGGCATTTAATCTCAGCTACTACGAGGCGAGCGAAGACGCGATAAGAACGTGCTAAAAGTCAAGAAGGTGTCGTTGACATGAAGACTAGGCCGACTCACACTTCCCAGGGAATCATGCGCTCAGATGGCAGCAAACATCCCAGCTGTGAAGGCCACATAGACACCCAAGGTAAGAAGGACCTTCTTTTTGTGACATTTCCCTGTGTGTCCTTCAAATGTTACAGAGAACAAGGGAAGCCTACAAAGTAACAATCTTGATTATGACCAGCTTCTCTTAGGAACCTTTGAAGGATCAATGTACTAATGGGAGATGATCACTAACTGATGATTAGCTCGGTGCTCACCGGAGATGGACCTCCATAATACGTGGTGAAACCACAAATCTCCAGCAGCCTCTGCTGGCAACTCTCCCTTTAGTGAATAAAGTAATTCATTCAACAACATTGTAACTTTGACAACTATAAGGGTGCACCCAAGACAATCAAAGGCTTTTGCTCGGAGGAGGACGCCCAAATAGTAGACTTGGTAAAATACAGAGGAAGCCTCCTGCCAGCGTGTATTTTGGGTCAGGATAACCAAGGTCACGTTATTATTTTGAAGCATATGTGTCTATAATGTCCTTTTACCATGGAATACATATTTTGATGTTGTCGGGAAGAATGTCTACAACGTGCGGGAATGTACATTTGGCTCAACTGAAACATTATCCTCGACAGTAGGTCATACGCAAGTAGCCCTGTTTAGTGTTGCTATTTTATTTATGCTTTATTTCTATGTTCATATTTTGGTTTATATTTGGCATATTTTTTTATATATTTTTTTTTTTCTAAATTATTTCCAGAGCCGTAAGGGGCTCTTAGAAGACCCTTGATGGCGCCAGGTGTAACTGCCCTGCTTTTTTTTTATCCAACATTTAAAAATATTAATTTTTTTTTTTTTTTTTTTTTTTGCCCTTATCTTGTACATTCGTTTGCTTTTACATAGGTGCCACAAAGCCTCAGTCATAAATCAGCAGTGTACTTCCACTGCACTTTAAAAAGTGAAATAACTGCAGACTGTGGTTTATTACTGATATGTCAAAGGTTGGTGTTATCGTTGGCCGCCTTCCATGTTTGTATATCCAGAACGTATGATGAAAGAAGAGACAGGGTGTTTGGCCGATCCAGTAAGCAATATTTCCGCTCTTACAAAGTTTGCTCCAAACGGTAGATTTCCAG
The DNA here is from genome assembly GCA_009364415.1 of Spea multiplicata. Taxonomy (NCBI): domain Eukaryota; kingdom Metazoa; phylum Chordata; class Amphibia; order Anura; family Pelobatidae; genus Spea; species Spea multiplicata. The sequence goes on from VKOC01030893.1 coordinate 5,600, forward strand.
CTCCCGAACGACATTATTTTCATATTTTTTTTTTGGCTGGCAGATCTGCATATTGGCTATCCGCAGCGGACGACAAAGGCTTGCTTAAAACACGTGCTGTCCCTTTAAATCATGGAGGACACCTCCAGCGCTCCAAATTCCAGCTCCTATCACCTGCAGCCAGGGAAATGCCGCACATGATGGAGCTGGAGTCCCACTTAACGTTTGCCGCTCGACGTCACAAACCAATAACACAATCCTTGAGCTTATCCAAGCGTGGTACGGGGAGCTGTGCAGTGTAACGAGGATCTGTGATCTTATTTAGGAAAAGAATCATCTCAACTACTAAAATAGAAGTAGACTATTACAATAGATAGAATAAACATTACATTTTATGTGACTTTATCTGTTGGGATTTAGAACACTGATCATTCCCAGTTCTTCCTTGGGCTCAAAATAGAAAATGACGTGCTTTTCTTTTGTAGCGTCTCTTGTACCGTCAGACTTGTACTTCACAGAGTGCTTTACGAATGAAACAATACAATAGAGGGTTTTTTAAGAAGGAAAATGTAGCTTGTGTCCTCTCGTGGCCTCCTCGACGAACCAACCATCCCAGCCACCAAGAGAAGGGTTGGAGAGGAGTCAATCCAGGTCGGCCTTTTGGAATATTAGACCGATATATTGGGAGTTGGTTTAGATGCCAGGCGCTCCCCAAGGCTCATGGGCTACTGCACCCCCTACAAAGATGTACAGAGAGTGAAGGCTTCGTAGGAGAAGACAAAGATAATGGGTGAAACATGAGCTAATTGAAAGAATATGCTTTCGGACCTAAGTCAGGAAGATTAATCATGATTGGTCGGAATTTTCACCGATACCGAACAGGAGCTTTGGCCCGTCTTTGTAACCTGAACCAGCGGTGATCGGCAAAGTGATTTTAGGAAGTTTGGGTTTTTCCGTGAATTCTCTTAACCATGTAACTTTGTTTCTGTCTTGAGACATGTATGGTATATTTTATTGGGTCAATATATTCATAGCCCGTTGAAGCTTCCACGAGGTCCCCAGGTCAACTGCAAAGCAGGGAGAGCTGAGGTCTTTATATCTGGGTATGCACAAGGCAATGCGAGACTAGTTCAACCAAAAACGCCCGCATTACGGTGAGCACTCGAGGCAACTGCCCAGTAGACCAGTGGCCATTAGGGCGACCAGGTGTATCCATCAGGCAGCTGCACAAACATTATTTGGTGGCCTTAAACTGCCCGGCCACTTGGTCATCTCCATTTTGGCCATGACAGTGAGTCTTCATATGTACCATTACAGTCCATGTGATTGTTCTTTATTCTTCTTCGTTAAAAATATTGACCACTAAAGGCTTTACCTTCGTTGTGGCAATATCCCATTTCTTTTCACGAACAAGATACCCAGTTTCAAAATTCCTTATACCTTTCAACCAAAACAAGTCCGATATCAATGAAGGGTTTCGTTGCTGATGAAGTCTCGATGGCTTCACTCTGTATTTACCGTTAACCGGGAGACAATTCGAATTCAAATCACGCTCAATGGCCAAAAATTCCAGAGATATGAATAATGTATCAGCAGCTCCATGTCTAATATAAAATGAAGCATTAATATTATGTTGATTACTTCTTCAACCCCGACATTGGGACTACACTACGGCCTTTGTTTTAGGCTCTTACTTAAGTTGAGTCAGAGCTATCTGTTGAAGTGGAGATATGTTAGGTTTGGCCCCTCAGACCTCATGTTGTTATGCTGCGCAAGCAGCGGCTGTGAGTATTTTGTAATGTTAGCTCAGCTTGGCTTTATTGCAGTCAGTAAAATTCCATGTTGGTTAAATAACCGCGGGGTATTGTTGTCCTTCTTCTTAGCTCCCATAGTGATGTTTTTTCAAGAAACAAGTGAAAGTGTCCTATTGCTAGCCCAGAAAATGGCCGTCAACAGCAATCTGGTGTCTCTAGACCTTGACTTCTGTAGTGTTCTCCAGCCTCTGGTACCGGCTGATAATGGGCCCATTTTATATGTAGAGGGAAGCAGAACGAGGATTCATACCGAGAGTTAATGTTCAGAGGTGGCCCTCAAAGGTTGACAGTCAGGGGAACTTTTCAGCCAGTACTGTGTATTGTATTGTATATATGACATCATACATAGGCAATCTCCATCATTAATTAGTGCCGCATGGCTGGCAGCGACAGGTTTTGTTGCATTTACTTCGGTGTCAATGGCGCCATCAAGCCTTCTCACAGACATGTCCCGGATACTTCGCCTACCCCTGGGTGGATCTCTTGCTCCAATCACTAGACCAGTGACATACTTTTTGAACTTCTACTGCTATATGGAAACTAGGAAGAGGCGGGGCTCAGACAGGAAGTTAAGGTCAGCCATTGGTGGGGAAAGCGGTGGGGTACGCACAAAATTGGCAAAATGGGTCAAGGAGTGGAGGAAGTGAGTGAAGAGACCCACTCCTGCCCCAGAGGCACACTAACAAGCCACCATACTAGCATCTTCTGATCTTGACAGTCCACCCCTTGAGTAAGCACCCCTTTTGGTAAGCAAATACCCTTCATTTTTAAAACTAAAGAGGTAGAAGAAGAAGCACCTCTTGATCCCTGAGGGCTCTGTGAGACGGTACACTAAATAATCAGACGTGAGCCGAATGTTCTTCTGCAAGGCCGTGCAGGCAGGGTTATCTGAGGTAATATATGAAGAGCGATCAGCTTGGAGGGGTGATTCATTCGCATCAAAATTGTTAATTCTTACCTCTGCTCAAGTTCTACGTGTCTGCAAATAATAATGGAGTACAGAAAATAATAAAGAAATAAAATACTTTAAAAAGTGGCCCATTTTAACTATGGGGCTGTCCCGACTCAGCACAGCCCCTATAGTCTGGATTAGAAGGCGTCTGGTGCAGGGATATGACGTCATTTCCAAGTGCTTTGTGTCTAAAGGGCATGGCGTGCCTTTAAAAGCAGTACAGACTCCGACAGGGATGGGCCGATCGAGGGTCCTAGGTTGTTCTTAGATTAAACACTGCCAGTGGTGGCGCTTAAGTGAAAAGATGTAAGGGGCCCCAACTTTAATGCAAGTGATGAAAAAAATAATTACACATAGGCTATGGAATGCGATATTACATGGATTTATCGTCTCCGAGACCAACGGGAAAATAAGCAGCTGCCTAATATCGGGCTGATGATCGGACCTGATAACGAAGCAGACAAGCTGGATGATTCTGCCACCTAGTGGTTGGAAAAGGAAACTGATGCGCTGGATTTATTGATCCGGGGACTTACGTCTTAAATTAAATAATGTGTAACTTTGCACACCAGCTAAACTCCGCTAAACCTTCGTAATACATAATCATTCTTAATTAAATAAATTGTAATTTACACATGAAAACAGCCACTTGCCATACTTGAAAGCTGCAAACGTGCGTTAATTGCCAGGGATATTTAGAGTAAATGCTGATTTCGGGGAAGCTGAGATTTGTGTCAGCCTGTGGCAGAGCCAGAGTTATCTAACGCATTCCCCGTTCCAGAGTTACTTCCCCACCAAAGGCTGCCACAAACCAATCAGCAGCAATCAGCGACTTAACGGGGAGGAACAATCATCCTGAGAACAGGAAGTTAAGATGGCCGCCCCCATGTCATTCACATACAGCACGACTTCAACGTAGATATTGATCGTTTTAATCTGTAAAATCAGTTTTTATGTAAAATATGGAACAGTAACGTTGTATATGAGAAATATAATATCTCTAAGTTATGAAACAGGAGGAAAGCCAGAGTTTCTTACACAAAGCTCTGTACAAACAAAATTCCCTGTAAACCGGTTATTTTACCCCAATTTCTTGGTGATACTTTTACTAAACACTGAACTTTTTGTTCCTTGTTTTCTTCGGCGGCTTTTAACATCTTGAAGGTGGAGTTTTCGATTTGCCCTCGGCTGTTCCAAAGACTTGTGGGAAGCCATGGCCGCTTTCACATGAGGATCACATGCCTTCGTATCATCAGCAATCACCAGCCTCTACTCCATGTCTGCCGCGCTCGCTCATTAATCATCACTCAGATCTTTTAATGGTTTTCACGTTGTCAGATACGTGGCTTTCTTATCTTTTTTTCCCACGCGGCCATGCTGGAGATTTCTTCCCTTTCGTTTTCACCCCCCCGTCATGACATTCCATATTCTTCTTCTAACTGTGGTGTCTCCTGTGATTTTTTTTTCCATTGTTTGTCCCTGTGGTCCTACCCAAAACAGGATGACCAGGTGGCTCTTTGGTAGGGGGAACATAAAAAAGCCATGATACGGGGCAGAAATCAGTTCAATATACTCACAAAACTGATCTCATAGGGTCGCCTCTCGTTACCTATCAATGCATAGGACCTTTTTGTAGTTATCAACCAATCAAGGGAGGGTTGGCACTTTTTTGGCTTGAGGGTCAAACCAAGCCAAGTGCCCAAGTGCCCCAGCCTTTACCCCCACCCTTGTGTATGTATCCACACATTTACACTTATCTGGACCTGGTCGCACGTGGTGTGTCCCACCGCTGTGCCACTGCCGTCCCACCTCACATAGCGGGAATGCCCAAGACCCCTGTGCGTGCCCAGCCCTGACACCGATTTACCACAAAACGAGGTCTAACAAACGTATATATATTTTTTATAAACAATGTTTTTGCCTTTTTCGTTTAATTTACTCTCTCGCTGCTCTGTTCGTTTATAGTTCTTGTCTACGTTCCTTAGGCCTCTCGTTGACGGCTTTAAGCCAGAAGGGTATCAGCAGCCTAATTGAGAATTCTCTCAAAGTGCCGTCTTTAAGGTTCTTCGTATATTAACCCTTTAGTAGCCCATCACACGTATCTAAGGAACAGGGAACTAACGTGAAGGACATTGGGCAGATTACCCATTCCCGCAGATTTCAACCAACACCTAGTGTTGAAATAGCTTAAAAATGTATTATATTTTGGGACATGTCTGACGAACCAAGCTTTAAGATGAGATTTAATTAAATCGATCCTGTCTGTTACCTGCTTTTCATAGAAAAATAAAATTTTCCGGTAGATCGGCCCCATTTGGCCCATATAGTTCCCCGTTTCTCCTGCTGTAAAGACTCAAACCTTAATCAGTCGTTGGTCCGGATATGTTCCTGAATCGCGTGTTAGAATTATCGGTACTGTTACTTAACACACACAGATATACCTATATATAGTTGTTTGCATAGATCAGCATTTCTTGCTTGGAATCACACAATGATCGTATTATTTACTAAGCCGCAAGAATGCAAAAAGGGCACCCGAAATAGTCTTCTGAAATTCCCCAGCAGCAAAATCCGTCGAGAAATACACTTCACAAATTACAGAATGTAGCAGATACCGCAAGATACAAAGAGAGATGTTTAATAATCTCTTTTAATTACACATAAAAGGTGAAAATAATGTAAAAAATAAATAAAAAGGCAGAATTACAATTAAAAACTAATCAATGAACAAAACAAGGGTTTCACGGACTTAATCATAAGGCAGGCGTCAGCCCTAATTTTAGTTCAATGACATAATGATGTTAAATCTTAAATTCAATTTATTTCCGATTTCCTCAAGATATGGCATGTGTGTGTGTGTGTGTGTGTCACACAACAGCTTATTATTCATCATGTTCTATGGTATCGATGCAAAAAGGTTACAGAAGATTGAGTGGGAAACGTCAAATGAATGTAATTATTCAGCTCATAGAGGTCATAGGAGGACAGAAGTAGACATAGTAGAACTGAAAATAAGTTTTGATTGGGTCCTGTCTTTAGATGTAAGGTCCCTTTTTTAGAAGCCATGTCATCAGATGTGAGGTCCCTTTTT
>VKOC01030894.1:0-12355 GCA_009364415.1 Spea multiplicata
CACCAGGACAGGCTCTGCCAGCCACACTGACACCAAAACACACACACACACCAGGACAGGCTCTGTCACATCAACACCCAAACACACACAGCAGGACAGGCTTTGTGACACCGACACATACACCCGTACAGGCTCTGCCACACCGACACCCAAACACGCACACACCATGACAGGCTTTGTAACACTGACACACACACAACAGGGCAGGCTGTGCCACATCGACACCCAAACACACACCAGGACGGGCTCTCCCACACCAAGGCCCAAACACACACACCAAGACAGTATCTACCACACTGACACCCAAACACACATGCCAGGACAGGCTTTTTTGTGTGTTTTATCCCTTGTGTATTGATGCCCCAGCCAGGGCCCCCCTTTGGTTTTAATGTATCCCCCCACACCCTTGTGTATTGATTTATATGATGTCCCCAGCCAGCCCCCCTCCCTTGGTATTGCCCCCAGCCCACCCACCCTCCTTGTGTATTGATTTGTGTGATGCTCCAACCACCCTGTTGTGTACTTATACCCCCAAGCCACCCCCTTTTTTTAAATACTTACTTTTTTGCTGCCTTCTTTCCCTGCAGACCGTTCTCCTCCGATGTGTTCTTCTACCTGTCACGAGGGACTGTTCCATGTGAGCCTGCCCTCTTGATTTTAATGCAGCTGGCATGCCTTACCTCCAAGCAGAAAATCAGACGCCTCTGCCGGAGTCTCAAAGAAACTAGGTTTGCCATCATGGAAAATCTTAATTCTTGTGGGATAAAGAAAAGCAAATTTCACTTTCTTGTTGTACAGCTCATAGCAGATCCCAGAGAATTTGCGCCTTTTGGGCGATACCGCAGCCGAAAAATCTTGAAAAAGACGGAGTGTAACTACGGGATACTTACCTTCCGTCCCCCCGAACCGCTGTTCTACTGAAGCCCCTCGTTGCCTGTAGCCGCTGCATGGACTCTGGCTCTGTACACACACGCGCCACCGTGTGGCCTCTTATAGACACTACACTTATGCGTTCCAAGCCTCCATTTCATGCGGGGCGGGAAATACAATTAGTATGCCTATTTTAACCTGGCTGTTGCACTAGCTCATTGCCTGTGATAGTGCCTTGTGCATGTGGGCTGTGCTTATTAAATACCTCGTGATTTTGGCTTCTGACCTTGGCTTGTTTTTGATGTTCCTGTCTATCTCCTGTGTTTGACCCGGCTTGTTTTTGATTATCCTGTCCTCGCCTAATCCTGACAATGGCTCTGTGTAACGACTACTCTTTTGCCTGCTGCAACCAGTATACTGCTCTGCTCCTGTACCGGTGGATGATACCAAGTTCCTGCACTGCTGGTCCTCTAGCCGCGACAAGGAGTTTATGGTTGTTATAATGAAAGGATCTTTCGGTACACCTCCAGTATCTACACCGGTTCTTGCCCTACACGATGGACTCAATTATCAGTTGGCCTTGGGGACACTCCCAAGGTTTTGACCTCCTTCAGTAGCCCTATGAGCTGAAGGTTGTTATGACGACTGCGGTTTTTCATCCAATCGATCCTGAAGACTTGTAATCAAGGCCTCCTGAGAACGAATTGTAGCGGCTACTGAGAGCCTTTCATCTTCAATATCGGAGACTCGTGACTCCAGAGTTGTGACTCTTTGACCCTGAGAAACTAGTTCCGCCAAAACTAAAGAAATAGACGATGATAATTTATCCAATTTGGAATCCAGAAGAGATTATGGTGATGAGATCTTGAGCTGTTAAAGGATCTTTGGATGGAAGTTCCGAAACAGGGCCGAGATCTGACACTACTGACGGGGCAACATTTTTTGTACTCGTGGTAGATTTATCTCTAGCCTTGTCATGTCTGGTGGATGACTTGGTCTGAGGATCCATGAATTTATCCATGAGTAAGAGGATAAGATGAACCCTCCCCAGTCAATTAGAGGAAGGGACACCGGCAACTACAATGAATTAGATAAACAATGTCCCAGGTAAACACAGCAAATTGGATAAACAGTGTCGCAGGCAAATATAGAAATTTGGATAAACGGCGCCTCAGGCAAATATAGCAACGTGGACTCAAGATTGTAAGCTTGTGAGCAGGGCTCTCTCCACATAATGTATCGGTTTGTCTTAGTCTGTTAATTCTTGTCATATCCCTTGAATTTATGTATTGTATTAAGTGCCGCGTACACTGTTGGCGCTATATAAATAAAAGATAATAATAATAATAATAACAATGCCTCAGGCAATAAAGCAAAGTGGATAACAATGCTTCGAGCAAACACAGCAAAATGGATAAACAATGCCACGGGCAGATACAACAATAAGGATAAATAATGCCTAAATCAGAAACGGCTAATTGGATAAACGCTGTTTCAGGCAAATATAGCAGGTTGGATAAACAACACCTGAGGCAACTATAGCAGCATGGATAACAATGCCTCAGGCAAATACAGCAAAGTGGATAACAATACTTCAGGCAAATACAGCAAAGTGGAGAAACAATGCCACAGGCTAATACAGCAAACTGGAGAATTAATGTCTCAGGACATTTCAGCAAATTAGATAAACAGTGTTATAGGTAAATAACCATACTTCAAGTATGGTATGACAAAAAAAATAAATAAGAAAAACAGGATCCCAATCCCAGTCCCACCACCCAACCTAACTATAACCCCCCTTACCTCCCATCTAACTAATGACAAGGTCCAGCAAAGTACAAGTGGCATAGAATCTTGTTGCCAAGAAAGTATGGAGAAGTGTGCAAACAAATAGATGGTGTGATGTGCCAAGACAATCTGTGGGTGATAGAGCACGAACACCAAACCCCCCCCGCCCAACCTAACTAAAACCCTGCTGTACCCCTTTAACTACGTAATGTTGGAGGTCAGCCCCTACCACACAAAAAAAAAAAGGGAAATGAAAAGTCAAATACCGGGCATAGAACAAATGGAAGGGTTAAAAAAGGAACCCCGCCAAACACGCTGGTGGGTCCTACCTCACCGCCCGTTAGGTTCGCTCAGGGCTGAAATACTGGAAAGGGTCACAGCAAACCTCGGTAACTGCCAGATGCAGATAGCTGATGAGGAGTATGCTGAGTGGAGTAGGACAAGTCAATGCAATCCAGGGTGGCCTCACCCACGCGGCACTTCACAGGCAGAGCAGACTTCAGTCACACCATGGCGCAAGTGGTCACCACCATGTGGACCCAGCCGTCGGCACTCCTCCCCAGCCGTGTATCCCTCAACACCACACCCCAAGGACACCCCAAGCAGGACCGCCGCTTGCGCTTCACGCTCCCCTAACGATATCTTGTTACGCGCGCCGCCGCGGCTCCCTCTCCGGCTGCTCACGCCAGCTTGCCGGGCGCAGGCAACCCAGCCTCCTCCGTCCCCGCGACGCGGGTTGCCGACAGGTAAGCGGTGCGCTCCGCTGCGCCACTTTTACCTTTCGCGACCGCTCTCACGCTGGGTCCCCCGACGTCGGCGGCTCCACCTCCAGTCCTGCCGTGGTCACTCGGGAGGCTTGCAGTCCTGCTTCTTCGGGCGCGCGCACCCGCTCACACTCCAGGCGCATCGCCGCGCGCACACACCGGGAAAACGGCGGAAGTGCGCCATCTGGTGGTGGTACCAGTCAACGCACTTGAAATCAATTTAGGGCGCGACACGCCCTGTGGCGCGGCTGATGATGTGAGTGTTTCCTTTTTCTATTTAAACCCCATTTGTTTGCCTAGTCTTTGCCGGTTCTAAGCGTTATTTAGCGTTAGGTGTGCTATTTTCTTATTCTACTTGATCTCTGCCTTGTGTACCGACCTCTTGCCTGTTTATACGACCACGATTCTTCTCTGCCTGCCTTCGAACCCGGACCTGTTTACCGTTTTTGCACCTGATCTACCTGCCCTGACCTCGGATTGTTTTTGACCTTGCTGCCTGCTGTTGCCCTCGACCTCGGACTGTGTTCTGGACTTTCTTTAGCTGTGCTTACCTGCATTGTTGGATCCCTCATCTACCTGACCGTAACATATCTCTGACTGACAGCAGAACGAAGTGGGGTAGGTATCAAGCGTCGCCAGTCTAGAACAGACCGGAGCAGGCAGGTAAGTGAGTCGCAGCGGATAGATGATGCAGATGTGCCAGTAGAAACGTGGTGGCAAAATAGGGCAATCCCCACAGCAGGCCTACAGCCTCAAAAGAAGCCTCAACTCCCGGGCCACAACACAATGTGTGGAATTTGCAGCTTCAAATAAAAAAGTAAAAAAAAAATAACAGCCAGGTCGTGTATTAGATAAGTAGCCATCTAGAAAATGGTGAGTAATGACTGGAAATTCACGTCTAGACGGTTAGATGGATAGGGATCTAAGCTGAAGATGAGGAGCGTGATTAAAAAGCGGCCATCTAAATGGCCCGCCTCCTGGAAGTCTCAAAGTTGTTGAAATTTATTTAATGAAGAAATAGATACAAAATAAAAAAACAAAAATGCTCCTTGTGAAACTACTGTAGTGCAAACAGCAATGCAGGCTATCCAAAAAAACGTATTTATAATAATAATAAATAAAACTTAATTATTTGATTTTCTTGCTAGAAAAAGTTATTTAAAATAACTTTTCACACTACAGTTAGCAGATTTAATTTCTTCTACGTGATGGAGGATTTCTCTGTTTTTTTTTGTTCTATTATTATCACCACAGTGAGCCTGTGATTGTTTTATACATTTCTTATTTACAAAAAAATATTTTCGTTTCTTAGATTGTTATATCTTTATATGGCAGGCTGAGTCCCTGCTTTTGGAGTTTGATACTAAATTCATTTAGTAGGGTGATGTCATGAACCTACTCACCTTCTCCCGGGATCCAGCGCCGGACAGACTCAGCATCGTGTCTCCCCTGCTCACTGACACAGCAGCGAGCAGGGTCTCCGTGGCGAGACGCCCTCTCCACTGCCGGCAGAGGCCAGAAGCTAGGAGGACGCGTTCTCAGGTTACCATGGAGACACGTATACTCCCTACTGCCAACAGACGCCGGAAGGGAGGGAGACAGGCGTTGTCATGGGAACGCGTTTCGTGCGGTGATGACATTTTGGCGCCAAATTCAAAGAAATTAAAGACCTGACCTCCCAGAAATTCTTGCTCAGGTATCAGCTGGACTTTACCCTATACCCAGGCGTTTCTATTGATTTGCCTACTCGTGTACCAAACCTTATTCTGTGATTCCTACCAGTGATTCTTGCAACCTGCCTCGACCCTTTGCTTGTGACCTGACTTCGTCTTTGGATTATCCTTTTCTACTTCGCCCGGATTCCTGTGTGTGGGTTGTCTCCTGCTAATAGGAACCAACCAGTTCCCCGGCTCATGGACAGCCGCAACAGGTGAACCCCTGCTTTGTATTTACTTTATTATTTCTGTTTGTTGTTCAGGGTGAGCTCCTGTATATTTACTGGTGCTAATAAATATTTGTTGCTGTTATTGATTGGCCCTCTTTTTCTTTACCTTTATTGGCAGCTGTCATATTTGAATTTCTATATATAGGTGTAAAGAGTGAGCCCCTATTTCTGCAACACTTATGGCTGAAGATCTTAATCCTTCACAGGAATTTTTATTTGCCTAGTCTTTGCCGGTTCTAAGCGTTATTTAGCGTTAGGTGTGCTATTTTCTTATTCTACTTGATCTCTGCCTTGTGTACCGACCTCTTGCCTGTTTATACGACCACGATTCTTCTCTGCCTGCCTTCGAACCCGGACCTGTTTACCGTTTTTGCACCTGATCTACCTGCCCTGACCTCGGATTGTTTTTGACCTTGCTGCCTGCTGTTGCCCTCGACCTCGGACTGTGTTCTGGACTTTCTTTAGCTGTGCTTACCTGCATTGTTGGATCCCTCATCTACCTGACCGTAACATATCTCTGACTGACAGCAGAACGAAGTGGGGTAGGTATCAAGCGTCGCCAGTCTAGAACAGACCGGAGCAGGCAGGTAAGTGAGTCGCAGCGGATAGATGATGCAGATGTGCCAGTAGAAACGTGGTGGCAAAATAGGGCAATCCCCACAGCAGGCCTACAGCCTCAAAAGAAGCCTCAACTCCCGGGCCACAACACAATGTGTGGAATTTGCAGCTTCAAATAAAAAAGTAAAAAAAAAATAACAGCCAGGTCGTGTATTAGATAAGTAGCCATCTAGAAAATGGTGAGTAATGACTGGAAATTCACGTCTAGACGGTTAGATGGATAGGGATCTAAGCTGAAGATGAGGAGCGTGATTAAAAAGCGGCCATCTAAATGGCCCGCCTCCTGGAAGTCTCAAAGTTGTTGAAATTTATTTAATGAAGAAATAGATACAAAATAAAAAAACAAAAATGCTCCTTGTGAAACTACTGTAGTGCAAACAGCAATGCAGGCTATCCAAAAAAACGTATTTATAATAATAATAAATAAAACTTAATTATTTGATTTTCTTGCTAGAAAAAGTTATTTAAAATAACTTTTCACACTACAGTTAGCAGATTTAATTTCTTCTACGTGATGGAGGATTTCTCTGTTTTTTTTTGTTCTATTATTATCACCACAGTGAGCCTGTGATTGTTTTATACATTTCTTATTTACAAAAAAATATTTTCGTTTCTTAGATTGTTATATCTTTATATGGCAGGCTGAGTCCCTGCTTTTGGAGTTTGATACTAAATTCATTTAGTAGGGTGATGTCATGAACCTACTCACCTTCTCCCGGGATCCAGCGCCGGACAGACTCAGCATCGTGTCTCCCCTGCTCACTGACACAGCAGCGAGCAGGGTCTCCGTGGCGAGACGCCCTCTCCACTGCCGGCAGAGGCCAGAAGCTAGGAGGACGCGTTCTCAGGTTACCATGGAGACACGTATACTCCCTACTGCCAACAGACGCCGGAAGGGAGGGAGACAGGCGTTGTCATGGGAACGCGTTTCGTGCGGTGATGACATTTTGGCGCCAAATTCAAAGAAATTAAAGACCTGACCTCCCAGAAATTCTTGCTCAGGTATCAGCTGGACTTTACCCTATACCCAGGCGTTTCTATTGATTTGCCTACTCGTGTACCAAACCTTATTCTGTGATTCCTACCAGTGATTCTTGCAACCTGCCTCGACCCTTTGCTTGTGACCTGACTTCGTCTTTGGATTATCCTTTTCTACTTCGCCCGGATTCCTGTGTGTGGGTTTGTCTCCTGCTAATATGAACCAACCGGTTCCCCGGCTCATGGACAGCCGCAACAGGTGAACCCCTGCTTTGTATTTACTTTATTATTTCTGTTTGTTGTTCAGGGTGAGCTCCTGTATATTTACTGGTGCTAATAAATATTTGTTGCTGTTATTGATTGGCCCTCTTTTTCTTTACCTTTATTGGCAGCTGTCATATTTGAATTTCTATATATAGGTGTAAAGGGTGAGCCCCTATTTCTGCAATACTTATGGCTGAAGATCTTAATCCTTCACAGGAATTTTTATTATCATGGCTGGAAACAATATTTGCTTCCTCTATGGAAACATTTATGTCCAAGATAACTCAATATGTGTCACAACATGTACACCTTAAGGGTACAGCACCATTAGATTCTGCCCCAGCGCAGATTTTGAAGGATTCTACTGCATATGATTCTGATCAATCTGAGGACTCATATGCTCATAAATGCACATGGAAGGGTAATAGTGCCATTGTGGGCAAGGGAAAAGCCCCAGCCAAAACACGCTAAACACATGAGTTACTCTCACAATTTAGATGAGACCAGTCATATGTCTACAGCTTTTGACAAGCCTGAGGCTTATAACACTCCTTGATGAGTGGCATGGCACTTCATCGGACGACTCTCAGCACTCCGTTATCTTGCCAACGGTTTACTGTTTAGTGATTCTTCTGTTAAAGTTAAACCACCATGTTTCCGTTATATCAAAGGCCAAGACCTCAATGTTGATGGTGTTTCAGACGGACAATTGTTTTTTGTCCAGGGCTGGAAGATCAAGAGGCCGAATCTCCAGCGTTTTCAACCAGCCAGGCCCGAGGGTTTTATTAAAACCAGACGTCATTGGCATTCCAAGGATCATTCCATTCCAGATCCACAGCGTTTAGAGGAGGTTTCCGTGGTAGAGGAGCTTCAGCATTTGCTCTTCTTTCCTTCCACAGGTTGCTTGGCGGATATCCAATTTTTTTCCATTATTGGGAATTACTTCTGCCCCATGGAACCTCAAAACGGTCCAAGGGTATGTACTAGACTTTGTGTCTCCTCCAGTTCAGTCTCATCGTCCTTCAGTTTTCAGCCGAAAAGCTAAGTTTAATATTTCTGGTCAAGAAGAAAATGGGGGATCTTCGTCTAGTTATAAATTTACGAGCCCTCAACCAGTTTGTCCGATATCAACACTTCAAGATGGAAGACATTCATCTCTTTCGGGATCTTATGAAGCAGGGTGATTGGTTCACGAGGCTGGATCTCAAGGATGCTTACCTTTCGGTCCTTATTCATCCAGATCACGAGAAGTTTGTCCAATTCCAACGGGGTTGTCATCTTTGGCAATTCAGGTGTCTTCCTTTTGGACTCAGCTCAGCTCTCTGGTGCTTTACCAAGCTCCTCCGACCGGTGATGGCTTTCTACCAATCCAGAGGAATTTGTTCCATTATTTATCTAGACGATATCCTGCTATTTTCACAGGATCCGATTCTTCTTGCAGAACAGACGTCGCTCGTAGTGGAAACTTTCCATCAACTAGGTTTTTGGTAAATATCCCAAACCAAAAGATAAGAATTTTTGGTTTCGAGATAGATTCGGTGTAAGCCCTACTTTGCCTTCCAGCTTTAACGATATCGGCTATAAAGAGATTTGTTCCTTACTTTGCCTGCAAATGTGTCCTCTGCGCAGATTGGCAAGAGTTGTAGGTCTTCTCTCATCCTCCATCCATGCAACGTTTCCAGGTCCTCTTTATTACAGAGGGTCTTCAACGGCTCAAAGCAGGTTATCTCAGATGTTTCCCATCCTACGATTAGCCTGTTCATCTCACCGCAGGTGTTCACCAAGAACTTCATGGGTGGCTTCTCCATATGCAGGCTTGGAATGGCAGAGCCATCTTTGGTTCTCATCTAGATTTCATCCTGGGATCCGATGCAAGCATGATAGGATGAGGAGCAGGTTTTTCCTCTAGAGGCCACAGGCGGTGTTTGGTCCTTAGAAGAATGAACTCTTCACATCAACTACCTGAACTTAAGTAAACAGAACACGAAGAAGAAAAAATATGCAAATGGAAAAGATCATTTCAAGATAGAAGACCAAAATAATCGGAGGGCCTTAGGAAGATTAAATGTAAGGAGTTTGCGGATAAAAGTACCACTATCAAGGAGTTTACCAAGAGAGGTCACCAGGGAAAGAACAAGAAATCAACCGCTACATTCAGAACTTTACTCATCCTGGATCAACTGCCGCTATACATGTTTATAGGTCTAGCCCACTTGTGTTTGATTAATCCAAACACCTTCTAATCTGTACTAAATATCTGTCAATTTATAATAGTTTCTTTATTGTACTCACCTTCCCCAAGTTATTTTCTCTTTTCTCCAATACCACCAACAGTTATATCTCTCCCTTTTCACCCAGCAGCATCACTTAATTTTCATTGACCCCTTACCAAAATTGCCTAGAGACACCCAAATTAAATTATCTAAAAACAAACTAGTTTAAAGTATTCTAGCTAAATGATCACTGTGGTAGCCAATGTTACCACAGTGATCATATAGCTATGAAAAGTCACATTCCTTTTTAAAAATGGCCAATACTAAATTTTAATCCCATGATCCCTTTGATCATGGGGTTATATTTAGCCAGTGGTAGAGGGAGGCAATTTTTGAAATCCTGATGAACTGCAAAATATTATTAAAATCAGCCATTTAGGCCTGTGTGGTACGTGAGTAACCATCTCATCCCTGGAGCTCCTTGCATTTTTACTGCTAAACATTTTTGCTGTAAAAGAGATTTTTTCTCCCTTTAACATAATTTCTTTCTACATATTCATATATTTTGTAAAGAAATTATGGCCAAGCGTCACATGAGTGCCCAGAAAGCATTTGAGTTCCTTATGAACTCAGACTCTGATTCCTTCTCAGACGGCGCATTAAATAGCGACAGTGACTATATGCCTGGATTGTCATCAGTTAGTGACAGTTTCAGTGACATGGAGGAACTGGCTCAGCCACAGCCAGTTTCAAACTGTCAGTTCCCATGACACAAGGAAGCGTATAGGGGGTGCTGTAACAGATGCAGTGACCAGCACATCTTCAGGGGTGCCTCACCAATTTGTAGGAGCCAGTGGGGACAGAAGTATGTAAGGATATAGGTATGGAAAGTATGGTGTGTGCTTCTGCGAGTGAATGGAGATATGAAAGACGTGTGAATGGTCAGTAATTGGGGTTTAAGCCTTGCTGTGGCATTACTGCTCACATGGTGGGAAGTTAAATTATGGCACAGAACGTACACATTTGCAAAAACTACACCCCTATGCGCATCAAATGAGAGGCTGCATGTGTTTCTAGTACAAACCAGGAGTGCGCAATGTCATATGGTTAGAAAAAACATTTTCTATCCAAAGCGACATATTTTTTTTTTATTATTTGTGCACTCAACTTTTGTCCTAGAAATACATGTAACCTCTCATTTGAAGCTCCAAGGGGTGTAGTTTCTTGAAACGTGTACTTTATGCACCCTAATTTAACTTCCCAGATGGCTAGACCACTTTAACTTCAGATATGGCAGATTTGAAAATCTTGTTAAAAAATGACGATCAGCTCACTCCTGACCAACAGTTTAAAAAAAACCTTGGCTCCTAACTTTTTTAGCTGGCGCCTAGATTCACAACAAATTTGTCAAGCCCTGTCTTAAAGCATTTAGGGGTGATGCCTGCAATTAGACAGCTCTAGACAGCTGGGAAGTTAAATTACAGTACATAAAGTATACGTTTGCAGAAACTACATCAAATGAGGGGCTGCATGTATTAGTAGCACAAGACTGGAGCGCGCAAGACATAAATGAACTTGTCGCATCTATTTTTTTTGTGATATTCACTTATTTGTTGTACACGTCAGATTTGTGATACAAATATACAAATGCAAATAACCTCATTTGCTGCAGCCGGGGGTCTAATTTCTAAAATATATAGTTTAGTTGGCATATTTTAACATCTAGAGCTGGCAGCTAGAGCTGTTTAATTGACGGCAGTCATGCATTTAAATTTAAAGATGTCTTTTGTGATAGTCTAGCAAATTGAACTTTTACTACAAATATTTAGCAACACAGGTTTTTGATATTAGAGTTTAGAAAATTACAAACTAGTTTTTATTGAGTTGGAAGTGAAAAAAATAAATTTGTCCCATTTTTGGCTTTATTTTGCAAACCTAATGAGACATACACATATAAAAATTGTATATTTGGGATCCACTGGGTGTGCTGAAAAAAACAATATATGGTTTGTATAGTTGCAACTAAGCAACTTGTATAGCTGCAACTAACCATTATTTTAATAATTCATTAGCTTGGAGCAGATAAATACCTGCGTACAAACAATAGAATGCGTTCTTTGCTCAGGCACCAGTAGTTTAGGGTATTCTCACTTCTGGTGATAGGTAGATCAGCTAGATAAACCTCCAGCTGTTGTGGTACTGCTGTGGATCAGGGTGTTTTCCTGTAGGATCTCATAAAACATGTCAAAGTGAGGGAGCAAGCGCCTCATCGCTTGTACGAGACAGTTTCTCTGGCACAGTTTCCTCTGTGCTGCATGTCAAGTCTCCATCCCCCAGATGCTTCTATCACCACAAACTGTGCCTGCATCATTTCCCGTACACATTGCTTCTTCTCCGCATCAAAATAATGTTCTTTTAAATTGCGTATCTAGTAATGTTGCAGTGCAGTACAGAGGTTTAGACTCTGTGTCTTGAAATGTGTGTTAACAGCCTCCAATAGAGGTTTTTTGGCTGTTTTTACACCATGGTCTCACACACGCAGAGACTCAGGCAGTCACTTTCACACACGTAGAGACTCAGACAGTCACTCTCTCACACACACAGAGATTCAGGCAGTCTCTCACACACACACACACACACAGACACAGACTTGGGCAGTCACACATAATCAAGTAAAATTTACTGTAAAAAGGCACTTTGAACAATTTCAAGCTGTTTAGCAAATATATATATATGAAAACCAGTTAATTAAATCGTTCAATACAAGTCTGGAAAAAGTATGCATTTGTAAGTTTGCATTCGTCCCGTAAAAAAGTCTTATTTTAGTAATAATAAAGAAAAAAAACAAGCAGAGTAATACCAGAGTCACATATAACAAAAAATCACAATCAATCTAAAAAGCACCAGTGCATACT
>VKOC01030904.1:0-19321 GCA_009364415.1 Spea multiplicata
ACTCTGCTCACCTACCTTGATTCCTGTGCGCCGACTCCTTCGACTCTACTCACCTACCTTGATTCCTGTGATGATTTATATATCGCCATCATATTCCGCTGCTCTGTACAATGTGTCTTATTATTATTGATTTATATAGCGCCATTATATTCAGCAGCGCAGTACAATGTGTGTTGTTAGTATTGATTTATATAGAGCCACCATACTCGGCAGCTCTGTAATATGTCTGTTAATATTATTATTTATATATTATCATCATATTCTGCAGCGCTGTACAATGTCTGTTAATATTATTATTTATATATTATCATCATATTCTGCAGCACTGTACAATGTGTGTTATTAATGATTTATATAGAACCACCCTATTTCTCAGCGCTGTACAATGCGTGTTATTGTTATTATTTCTTATATATCGCCATCCTAATCTGCAGCGCTGTAGAATGTGTTATGATTATTTATATAGCACCATCATACTCCGCAGCGCTGTACAATGTGTGTTATTATATAATGGATTTTAGGAACAACATTTTCATATTTCATGATCAGTTTTTTATGTGATTTAGGATTGCTTTTTCTGAAGATCTTCTCCATATTGTCAGTATTCTTCTTTTGTGATTAATTAGTCTGAATTAATAATTAGTAACAGTTTTAATAAACAAGGGATATCAGCTGTTACCAAACCTAAGCAGTGTTTGTGCTTCTAGTGAAACACAGAAAATAATAAATGAAAACTAATAATAAATTGAAATCTGCCCATGAAACGGAATTCATAGTCATTCATGGTCACTGTTGGCAAACCAGCAGCACTATACCTTCATTCTTCCGTGACCTCCTCAGTGAATTGTGACATCATCAGTGTCTGTGACATCATAGGTCTCTGTGACATCATCGGTGTCTGCCTATAAAGCTGCAAGCCGCTCCTCTTTCCCTTTGGTGCAAGTTGGGCGCTCGACACTTCAAGGTGCTATTCCATAGCGAACTTAAAGTGTTGCTACCAACTATTTCAAACGGTTATGGAGAAGAAAAGCAAATCTAGCGCTGTGCAGGATTGCTGCCTTCTTTATGGACTTCGGTGGAGTTTTAAGAGATGCTGCCCCAGAAAACTGAGAACATTCTGGAAAAGAGCAAGATCAGCTTTCACAAACGCTGTAAGGCGGACGAGGAGGAGAGATGAAAGCACGGAGCACTCGGCCAGTAGAGTCATACTCAAAAGAAAGAGAGAGAGTAGCAGTTCAGAGGAAGAAATACACAGAGAAAGGAAGAGGAGGAGAGTAACTGCTGATGACAGAGATGATGGCATCAAAGATCTGGAGCAGCAGGGGGGACAAAAAGGACCTCAACACCTGAAGCAACGCATGCTGGTGAACGGAAAGGTTCCCATGAAAAGACGCAGGAGTCAGGAGGAGAGTATTGTTCCTGCTAAAAGATTTAGGAGCCTTCTCCCCATGACAGTCTCCGGCTTCACCTTCCATTCCGTGCTGGGACAAGGAGCCTTTGGAAAGGTTGTTTTGGCTTCGGTCCCTACCAGGGACTCCCCGGTAGCGGTTAAGGTCATCAAAAAGAAAGCCATGAAGCCTGAGAACATAATAAGCGAGAGGAGGATTCTGGAGGTGGCTCGGAACAGCCCGTTCCTGTGCCATGGATACGCAGCCTTCCAAACACCGAGCTGCGCAGTCCTACTCATGGAGTATATGGCTGGAGGGAGCCTCGAGTTATATCTGCAGAGGTTGGGCTCCTTCACCGAGACCGCCGCTGCCTTTTATGCCGCAGAAATGGTGTGCGGCATCCAGTTCCTCCACTCTCGGGGAATAATACATCGCGACTTGAAGCCGAATAACGTCTTGCTCGATGGAGAGGCTCATGTAAAGCTCTGCGATTTTGGATGCGTTGCAGAAAATATTTTCGGGACCGCACAGGCCACACAAATTTGCGGCACATTTGCCTACATGGCCCCAGAAGTACATCTCAAGCAAGCATATGGCGTTGCCGTGGACTGGTGGTCCTTCGGGGTGATGCTCTTCCGCATGCTGAACGGAGATCACCCTTTCTTTGCCGGCGATTGCAGGAGGACGCATTTCCTTCATATCGTGTATGGCAACCCCCGCTATACCAAAAAGCTGAGCAGGAAAGGTCTGGACATCTTAAAGCATCTCCTGAAAAAGGACCCTCAGCGACGCCTCGGGGTGAAAGGAGACATCAGACGGCATTCGTTCTTTCAAAGCATCAAGTGGGACGACATAGAGAGCCGACGTGCGACTCCCCCGTACCGGCTGGAAGTGAGATCAGATCTCCAGCAGAAGAAGCTCTGCAATATTCCGTCAATTCTGCGGACCCCGGAGGACATTTCCTCTTCATCCAGTAAAAAGGACCTGTCTGGCTTTACCTTTGTAACCCCAGACTGGATGAATTGAAGGATGGACTGTGCCCCGGCCAAGGGCCGCCCGAACTCTTGTTTCCAAAGACAATCCCAATAAATAAAGGAAACAAAACACACTTTTGGTTTTTGTCTCTTCAATTCTATAGAACTCTGCATAGCATTTTCACCGGGAGCTGTAAGTGGGTGTGACCTCACAATACAGTCTCTGCCTTTGTGACATCATACAGCGTGACACCTTTCATATACTCAGAAACACGGAGTGTAACAAATAAAACTAAATGTCAAACATGTACTTTCTGCACCTCACAATTAACACAATCCAGGTGATTTATTTACACATTATTACGACTTATATAGTGCCACAATATTCCGCAGCGTTGTGCAGTGTGTGTTATTATTTATATATCACCATCGTATTCCACAGTGATGTACAAGGTGTGCTATTATTATTGATTTATATAGCGCTATCATACTACGCTGTACAATGTATTTTATTATTATTTACACATCGCCACCATACTCCATAGCGCTGTACAACGTAAATGACACCTGATCTTCTAGATCTCTATATATTACTGTATAGATAAAATAAAGCAAACATAACTGCGGACTTATCTAACAAAACAGTTCAAATAGAAAAATCTGGCAATGCTCATTTAATACACAGAGTTAACAAAAATGTGACGTTTTTCTAAAAGCAAATGTTGCTATAAAGGGAATAAGGTTAATAAATTAATCACAAATAAACTTAAAAAAGAAAACAGCAAATAGGTTAATCACTAAAATTATTGATACTGATAAAAAAGTTATGATCCCTGATAAAATTGGCCTACGTTTTTGAAATATTTAGCAGACTCTGTACAATCTCCTATCAATACTTCACCGAGGAATATTTTAAAGATAAAAGATCAAAAGTAACTCATGAACGGATACTAGTTTTAAAAGCCTGGCTTTTAAATATCAAGATCTATACAGCAGTATTAGCAGATGGGATGGAAATTATAATTCAGTCGTTGATTCGTTCGGACCAAGTAGGTTTCGGTGAATAATAGAAGAAGAGTAATAGACGCATTAGAGTTTAGCCTTTGAAGGTATTCTTACCTAACCCTCCCTGAACCTGAGAAAAAGAAAAGGCTGGGGTTATTAGGCTTTTACCCATTTGTTGCCCAAATCGGGATGTTTTCAGTCGTTTAGGTTTTCGGCATCCGCTGCGCTCTTCCTCTGTATGTCTCCGTGTTTGAGGCGCTGCGTGTTATTGCTGTGATTGTTAATATTTGTGTTTTGCCCAAAGATCAGTAATACATGTGTTATAGAGAGCTACATATATGTTTTCTCTGGAAGATGAATAGTGTATGTGTGTTACAGGGAGCTGTGTATATGTTGGGCTCTCGCCGTGTCTGTGTGCAGGAGTGACTGTGTGTCATAACTATGACATCACAAGACATCGCTGTTGCATTTCTCGTTTCCAGGGTGATGATCATGCTGCTGCCGGATATAACCGCTTTCTTTTTTTTAACTGTACTTTGTATTTGTGTTAAACACACGAGTCAGAACCCACATTTTAAGGACAATATGGAGATGAGGAATAGTTAATATTATAGATTGCCAGCAATTCCTGTACATATACCAGGGAGCCGGCCCCTGTATATAATACAAAGCAGAGAGGGGCACAGCGACCGGTTCTGGCCTAGGCACAGGCCTCCACAGTTTCCTTGCATCCTTTAAAAGTGGGGCACCTGGATATGTCATACCCTGAACCCCCTAAAGTAAGCAGGGGATGGGGCGGCAGGCAACACTACTTGCCTGACTCCGCAGAGAAAAAAACAAAAAAGTGCCAAGGTGACTTTAAGGCCGCGGTGGACATCAGGCCCCCTCTTCGTATTATTTGGGGGTCGGACCCAATGAGGGATACGCGGCCCCTTCCTCCCTCCCCGGCCATAAGGCCTGCAGGAGGACTGGATCTTCCCAAACACAGGCGCTCCCCAAGGAAGCCCCAGCCCTTAGGCCGTGCGCTTAACCGCACCACCATCATGCGCAGTGCTCCGTCTAGGAGCAAAGAATGGGGACAAATTGCAACCTTGGGGCTTCATACTAAACCAGCCCTCTAAGGCCAGAGGAAGCAGCTTTCCCTCTCACACGAACTCACTTAATCTTAGGGGCCTTTATGGTTAATGGGGTGTTTAGGGTTAATTTTAGGGGCAGTTATTGTTAATTGGGTGTTTAGGGTTAATTTAGGGGCATTTATGGTTGATGGGGTGTTTGTGGTTAATTTAGGAGCCGTTATGGTTGATGGGGTATCAAGGGTTAATTAAGGGGCAGTTATGGTTGATGGGGTGTTTAGGGTTAATTTAGGGGCATTTATGGTTAATGGGGTCTTTAGGGTTAATTTAGGGGCAGTTATGGTTAATGAACGACTCTCTAAATCTACGAGTCATCGTTCCTCCGTGAATCAATGAGCTATAACCTGATCCCAGAGTCTGTGTCTGAGTGCTGTGCAGATGACTCACTCTAGGATCAGGTTACAACTGCATGATTCACTGAACTGTTACAAATGAATCGTTCAGTCTACTGAACCGATTTATCCGGATTATTGAAAAGAATCGGATCAAAAGAACGATTCGTTCATGATCCGGACATCACTATGCGGAGGCACAAGGCTAGCGGAGTCACGTGATCTCGGTGACGCAGCGGTCTGCAGCGACGTGGAGTGATGGCGGCGTAGTCGATGTGACAGGCGATTCCCCAACACTGGTGAGTGAAGGAAACGGCACAGAAAGCATATGATGCAAGTGACCGGAGGGGACAGGGAGAGAGAGACCGTTCAGGTGACAGGGAGAGGGAGGGAAGTGAGGGTGTTGGGGTGACAGGGAGGGCAGTGAGAGTGTTGGGGTGACAGGCGAGGGCCAGTGAGAGTGTTGGGGGTGACAGGAGGCAGTGCAGAGGTGGACCGCGTGAACAGGGAGAGGGCGGGCAGCTGAGAGTGTTGGGGGCAAAGGCGAGAGGGCGAGGGCATGTGAGCAGTGTTAGGACGGTGACAGGGAGAGGGCGAGAGCAGTGAGAGTGTTTGGTGGTGACAGGGAGAGGGCGACGGCAGTGAGAGTGTTGGGAGGTCGATAGGGAGAGGAGAGCAGTGCAAGAGTGTTGAGGGTGACAGGGAAGAGGGGCGGGCAAGTGAGAGTGTTAGGGGTGACAGGAGAGAGGCGCGGCGAGTGAGAGTGTTGGGGTGACAGGCGGGCGACATGTAAGTTCTGCAGAGGACTCCCTGTAATGCCGTCACCTCTGCGTCTGTCTCTTGCGGAGCACCTCGCTGTGTGTGACTTCCTGTTTTTCTGAGATGCAGCCAGACTTTATTTTATTATTAGTTATTTATTTAGTTTATTGCGGGGGGGGGGCGACTATGACGCCAAGCGGGGGGAATGTGTGGGTTCAGCCTGCAGCGGGTGGGTTTATGGGGGCACTGACTGTGTGCACTGCGTGTATGGTGGGCGTTAATCACGCTTTATGGAAGTAAATTGAATTCTTTTCTTTAAGTTTTGCGAAGCGCGTCAGCCGTGGCCCTAAAAACAGCGCACTTTTATGTACAGATTGGAGCCTCTGCTGACTGATTGTTTACAACATGACTCTCGAAATCTGGTTTTATTATCATTACAACCAATGAAATGATCCATTCAACAGGAATGTTTCATCGGTTGCTATGGTGAAAGGAGGACTTTTAAAGACCCCAGGAACGTGATGGTCTTGGCTAACATTTTGTATCGGCAGGCTACGTTTATGCTTCTTTTTTAATATCAGTGGATGGATCTGTTCTTGGGGCGGGGGCGGGGGGCATATACATGATCTGCACCCCTGCTTATCTAGGTAAACCCTGTTTACCACTAAATCTTTTTTCGGGTGCATTAGATGCATTATCTGTGCTAATCGGTCAATGAGAGGTTTGCAGAAAACCGATAATGAAGTAGATTTGAGTTCTTGATCCTTCCCATTACAGGCGACTCATGAGTTTTCGGGAAGGCTGCTTTGCGAGAATATCGTATCTCCAGTATATTAAGGTTTGCGTTTGTTTACCTGGCGGTCTGCGGACCCTCATTTCATATCTGACCTGGATCTGAGTATTTAGTGTTTTTTATTTTATGAGGACTGTTACTGATCGGTGAGATAACCTCGCGTTGAGAATTGTCCTGTCTCTCATTTGCCGGACTCTGAATTTACCTGATTTGTTTCCTTTGTTCAAAGTCGAATGTGTTACAGAGACACGCAGATCTTGTGTTCTTAAATATTGGGCATGCTGACGCTTTCACCCCTCAGGAGGCAATCGTTTGGGAGATATCGCCGGCTATCACCGGCCCTACCGGTCCATGCACTTCTAAACTCTTCGTTTACCTGACCTGGGCTGGATATTTATGTCTCTTTGCAATGGCTAGGAGTCTGTGTTCAAGGCAGCAACGTGGATTTGGGGTGGCAGGTAGAGGCACCACTTTTACTCGAGACGAGGCCCAAAGCAGATTAGCTGGGACAGGCGAGGAGATGGTTGTGTTTCTGTCACGATGTAACTGTAGAAACTTTAATAAGGAAGTGCAGGTTTAAAAAATATTGTTCCTAGCGCTTCTAAATGCCCAAACTCTTCCCAGAAAAAAAGCCAAATTTTGCGCCTCTCATAATTTTTCAGGGAACATTTTAATTATGTGACAACTGTCATGTTCCACAAAACAGGCGCTGATATATTTGTTGCTATAATAACAACTTGAAAGGTTTCCTAACTGTTAGTGGCCCTAGGACGTTCTATTACGTCCTATAAAACCGGCCCTACGTGACCAAGGGTGTAATAGTACGTGCTGATGTTCTCCCTGCAGGTACACCGGGGTCTCCTCTGTCAGCAGCAGCACGCGGTGTAACTGCTCGGCACGCATATACTTCTCAGTTGTTGTGATCTCTGGTTTTAAGCACTTAAGGAATTTTTTTATTTGGTGGCGTATTTGGTAAATATAAAATAGGTGGCTCAGCTTTCTTTATTATTTTATTATTTTATTATGTGGCTCAGCTTTTTTTAATGCTCCCCTTATTTAGATCACCAATGTAAAGGAAGACTTATTGTGATTTTGTGTTTGATAAATAGGGTGGATCTTTTCTTTTCTGAAATTCCTGTTTTATTTATAAAAACACCTTTTAGTTAAGTCTGATCCTGGTTGTGATGTAACATGATGTAAGCGCGTTCATTGTGTCATTCTGCCGTGTATTAGATCCATTCCCATAAACAGTTCTACTCGCCAAAATAAATATTGACCTATAAGATGATGAATATTAAGAACAATAATCGGTATCCTCCAATAACATTTTTATCATAGAATTTTGTTCAAACCATTTTAAGGGGGCATTTTAATGGCCTTGGTACCCCCACTACAGAATAATGCATATATTAGTAACCCTAATCCTCTGTGAGTCCCTTAATGTGCATTCTTCCAAAGCAGGGAAAATCTGACGCAGTAACTGCAGCTCTGTTGCTGCAGCTGCCCTCCTCCTTGGTCTAATTATTCTTACCCCTCATTGGCTACTTGAAGCAACCAAATAGTTGCAGGAAATCATGCCCATTGCAGTCAGTGGGGTGCTCTTTGCTTTCATGCGCACGAGTGTCTCGACATTTAAGTCCGTAGGCTTAAGCCCTGTGGCGGGTGTCTGGCCCCCGGGGGCCCATGTTTAGTACGGTGTAGATCGTGATGCTTGGTTTGTTCTGCAGTAACGCACGCGAGTCCCAAACCCTTTGAATTAATGATGATTCAGTCGCAGCATCTCGGGTGGTTGTTTCCGTTGGTTTCTAGTAGCAACCGAAATCTTCCATTCATCTTTAGCTCTTTGCCTGCGAGGCTTTTCTTTCCTTGTTCCTTTCAATGCATGTTCTGGGGTTGATGTCAGCGTGACCCAGTCCCGCTAGCAGGGAGGTGCGCCCGCAGGGGCCGGTGGCTCGCTGCGTGCCGAGTTTGGACAGGCTGTTTGCGTTGTCACTTGAGTGTGAAGTCAGTGACACCAACATGAGGTCATAGCTACAGAATAACGTAACTATAGGAGCTCTGTGTCTCAGAAGGGCAGGGTAAGAGTAGCTGGGTGTCATTTTTAGAGACCCCCCCCAGCTGTTTTTTATGGACCCATCACAAGTTTGTCCAGACTTATGGGTTTATTCACTAAAGGGAGAGCTTGCAGGAGAATTGTGGTTTCCGGTCCTACTTCATTCTAAGCTAACCCAAGTGACCCTCTGCAGCGAGAGCTCGGCGTGCCCTGTATAAAGTACCGTTAAATTAGTGGTTTTTTTTCTACTTTTCTTGCCATTTGAACTATTCATTGTACAGGGCTGAGCTGTCCCTTTACAATTGAGAATCCTGTCCGTGTGAACATTTTTCTAGTAAATAGTGAGATAAATGGATTAAAACCAAAACTTTTTTGCAAAAAAAACAAAAAAAACCATGCAAAAACAATGAGTGTTAATAATGTCATAAAAATGGGGCAGATCCTGGCTTGTGCAGCGTCTGCCGGGAGCTAAAGAAATCTTTGTCAGATTTTTATTTGGGGATGGACGGGGTATTACCGAGTGCTTTCAAATACGTTTATCATTGATGATGCTCTTTGGCACAGTAGCAATTTATTAACCCTTAATGACAAAATGCATTGTTTTCAATGGGTTTAGGGACCTCCCATTGTCCTTAAGGGGTTAAATGTAAATCCCAGGCTATAGAATTGTCTGACTTTTAGACTCGAGATGTCGGTGACTCCGTAGGTACAGAAGTACGTTTACGCGAAGGGTGACCGT
Organism: Spea multiplicata; assembly: GCA_009364415.1. Lineage (NCBI taxonomy): Eukaryota > Metazoa > Chordata > Amphibia > Anura > Pelobatidae > Spea > Spea multiplicata. The sequence goes on from VKOC01030904.1 coordinate 9,177, forward strand.
CAAAGCGTTTACATCCTGGAATCTTTCTTTATTGCATCTTAACACGTCACCCAACAAATACCGCGCATGTTTATTGAGGCGTGGAGGACAGCAGCCCGTTCTCCGTGCATTCAATTCATTATTAATAGGAAGCACAGGTAGGATTGTTTTATCGGTCTGTGGGCCAAGAAAGGAACAATACGTGGATGATGTATTTTATTTGATGACATCGCCCAAGCAGCCCCACCAGCAAAGAATTCGTATTAAAGGACTTTGTAAGTAACTTAAAATCTGTTCTGTAGCGGGAAGTAAATTAAAAAAAATGGGCTTGCCTTTAGGAGAAGCTGCAGCCCCCTCTGTTGGGAGCACGTTCCACGTATGGTTATGGATGTAGACTCCGGGATCTCTTGCGTAAGTCATGGATGGAGCTTGTTGGCGGCGAGTATGTTGCGCATGAGCCCCGGGAATCGGGAGATGCGTTCGCCCGGCCAGTGAGCTGTGGGGCAGGGACAGAGGGCAAATGCTTTGGGTGCGCGTGGGGGGGTGCTGATAATCCCTCCATGAATTTGCCAGGGGCTTCCATGTCTGCATAATATCCATGGCACTGCCAGACGGCGTTATCGGTGGATCGTATTATCTGCTATCGAAGCGTCTCTGTGTAATCTGTGTTATCTGTGTAAATACATTTAACACTAAAAGCAAAAGGCATCGTTTAAAAAAAACGTTCCTGCTGATATTTGACTGACTTCAGAGCCGCCACCAACTGGCATTTATAGTCGGCGCTGCTATATACATGGCAGTTGTTTAACCCTTTGAGTACTGTTGGGGTAATTCTCTGGTACTCATTGAGTTAAGTGCTACCTTACAGGCATCCTCGTGTTGGTGTCTTGAAGCAAAGGCCTCAGGCTGGTATTATTCTTGTCGTTTATTTATAAAGCGCCAACAACATTATTCACAGTGCTTTGAACCGCCGGCTATTGTTTTGTGAACTGGTTTTCTATTTTCCATTTATTTTTAATACAATGCACCGATTTACTTAAAGGAGAAACAAACCCCAGTGCTGCGTGCAGTCATAGCCCCTCCCCTCCGGGCGCTGCGTGCAGTCATAGCCCCTCCCCCCGGGCGCTGCGTGCAGTCATAGCCCCTCCCCTCCGGGCGCTGCGTGCAGTCATAGCCCCTCCCCTCCGGGCGCTGCGTGCAGTCATAGCCCCTCCCCTCCAGGCGCTGCGTGCAGTCATAAGCCCCTACCCCTCCAGGTGCTCGCGTGCATCATTATGCCCCTCCCCTCCAGGCGCTGCGTGCAGTCATAGCCCCTCCGCCTGGGCGCTACGTGCAGTCATAGCCCCTCCCCCTGGGCACTGCATAGCCCCTCCCCCTGGGCACTGCATAGCCCCTGCATAGCATTACATGCTTAACCCCTTAAGGACCGGGCTCATTTTTCGTTTTCTACCCTGTGGGACCGAGGCTGTTTTGACACTTTTGTGGTGCTTGTGTTCAGGTGTAATTTTCTCCTCACCCATTTAGTGTACCCACATAAGTTATATATTGTTTTTTTCAGGACAAGATGGGCTTTCTTCAGATACCATTATTTTGATCGTATCATCTTATTTACTATAAAAAAAATAATAAAAACATGGTGAAAAATTGAAAAAAAACACATTTTATGACTTTTATTTGAAAAATCTTTTACTCACCTAAAAAAGCAATTAAAAAAACTAGCTAAATAGATTCTACTACTTGTCCTGAGTTTAGAAATACCCAATGTTTTTATGTTTTTTTGCTGTTTTTTTGTAAGTTATAGGGCAATAAGTACAAGCAGCGTTTTATGATTTCCAAATCTTTTTTAACAAATCTGGTCAGTCTGCCTCCATCTCCTCTTTGGAACATCTTTGAAGCCGGTTAACTCAATTTAACCCATTCAAACCATATAGTTTTGAAAACTAGACACCCCAGGGTATTCCAAATGCTGTTATTTTAACCCTTTCCATGCACCAATTATACAACTACACTTTGTCAAACTTAGTAATAGTAATTTTTTTCACACAAATTGTACTTTAGTTATAGATATACAGGTTCTGGTATATGTCACTGTCAAACAACCCCCCAATGTGTGTTCAGGAACATCTCCTGAGTGCAGTGATACCCGACATGCATGGGTTTGTCGGGTTGTTTCAGATTTATAATGCCACATTTGGGAAGTGCGCTTTTTTTCTCCATTTTGGTCAGTCTGTACCTATGCCCTATCTAGGCCACTCCAATTTACCCCATCAGCCATTTTTTTTTATATTAGACACCCCTTGGGTATTTGAAGTGCTTTTATTTTAACTCTTTGTTGAGATTTTTGAGAAATTTTAGCACTTGCTCAAAATAATAAACTTTATTTTTTATATTTGTTTTATTTTTTTAATACTTTTTTTATATATTTTTTACACATTTTGCTGGTACTGGATGGTTCATCTAGTGACATCACTGCATAATTATTTTTAAATGTTAGCACATTTTTTTTTATTTTTTTTTCCATTTTTTTTATTTTTTTTTAATATTTTACTAATCACATAGTGATTAGAAAGCTGGGCTCCATTGACTTGCATGGTTGAATGCAGTACCTGTATTCAACCAGCAAGTGGAGCCAGAGTTCTCTAGAGGGTCTGGAGACCATCTAGGGAACTCTCATCTTTATTATTTTATTTGCCGAGCCGCCGCCATCTTACTTGATGGCGAAGATCACCGGCAGCTGCGGCTGTGACCGCTCTCCGGAGCGGTCACAGCCCACCTAAAGGTAAGTGTTTGGTGTCGCTGGATGCCTCCTGATCGAGGCATTCCAGCGACACCATTTAAGTTTAGGAGGCGATCGTTGATCGCCTCCTAAACGCTTTTAAAACGGGCGTCCGCCGCCATACAATGTATGGCGGCTGTTGACGCCCCGGGGAGGGGCCAGACATGGCCCCCGATGCCGATCTCGGCCTTGCTGAATGCCTCGACATTGAGGCATTGCAGCAAGGCCGTTTAAGCGAAGAAAGTGATCCTTGATCACTTTCTAAGCTTATTTAATTTTTTGACGGTTCAGGACCGTCAAAGGTCATTTAGTGACCTTCTTGTTATGACGGTCCTGAACCGGCAAAGGTCGCGAAGGGGTTAAACACCACAGTAAGCTGATGCTTTATGGCAATGCTAATGAAATTTGTTCCTTTAATTTATTCTTTACAGTGTCTGGCTGGGTGATTAAGACTTAGGCATTCTTTTGTTTACCACAGGCTAGTAGGATGAGGAGTTTGGGTGTTAAGTAGATTGGGGCTCTGATAACAGATTGAGAGACAAATGGCTGATATGCAGCGGCCTGAAAACACATTATGCAAAGAAACGAACTGTAACATTTTTTTTTAGCTGATTGTTGCTTCTTTTCTTTTCCTCTTCTCCCTGCTCTCCCGCGTTCTCTCGGCTTTTCGCTGGCATTCAGTGAGAAATAAACGTTCAAACCCCTGGGACCATGGGAGCAAACAGCAGTACGATCGGCGAGCTCTCCGACAACGACTACTTACAGAAGCTGTGCGGAGCCGAGGCTATTTCTGAGAATGACCCCTTCTGGAACCAGCTGCTCTCTTTCACGCTCTGCACCCCGACAAGCAGGTAAGAAATATTTTTTCTCTATATACTATGTATGCTAAGTGATTATATGTTTGCGTCAGATGTTTTATTTTTTTTTTAAGTTTTTTGCAATAACAGTTTGACAGCTTTTTTTTTTTTTTTTTTTGCAAGCTTTGCTTCTATTGAAAGCTTTTATTCTGTCGGCTAAATACAGCAATCGTGGTCTAATCTTGCTGCGTTTGGCAAATAATTCAGTACCCTGTGGTGTAGTATTATAACCCATTTAGCCATGCTGTTTATTGTATATAATCAAATGCAGATGCTGATTATAAAAATACACTTATTAATTTTTAAATACAATTCCTATGCTTATTAAAAAAGAGAACAGCTACGTTTACTGAGAGGGCTGTGTATGAGAGGAACAGACCCCCAGCAGGAGTGGTAGAGGGTAATATATAGAGGGGATTTAAACATGCATGGGATGGGCATATGGATCCTGAATCTAAGACGAGACCAACGACTGGTTTGAGTCTTCATGGCAGGAAAATAGGCAGCTTTAACCGACCAAAAGGATCTTGTTGTTTCTACTCGGTTATCCGGATGCTATCTACAATTTGCTTATAAAGTGAAAAATAAAACTGAAATACAGTAATGTGCTGCTATTCCCTATGAAGTATACATTAAGCTCTGCGGAGCAATACGGGGCTAAAACGCGTTCTAGCAGCCGTTGTTGGAGAAAGGTTATGGGTTATGATTCGCGCATGGAAGAGTCTCTATTAGCGAAATAAATGATGTAAGCATTTGGACGGCATTCACTCAGTGCCTCTCGCCCTCTGCATTTCACTAACACCAATTTCTTTAGAGGGTAAAGGATAAAGTACCCTTCAGTCATTCCCGTAACGGGGGTACACAGCTTCAGGCCTTGAGGAGCGCAACCAGGCCGGGAATTTAATGTATCGGCGCCTGGAAACAAGTGGCCATCATATGCACTATAATACATATAAAATCTGAGTGCTATCTGTATAGTGCTGGAGTCAGTCAGTGTGTGTATACTGTAGTGTCAGTCAGTGTGTATACTGTAGTGTCAGTTAGTGTGTGTATACTGTAGTGTCAGTCAGTGTGTATACTGTAGTGTCTAGTCAGTGTGTATACTGTTAGTGTCAGTCAGTGTGTATACTGTAGGGATGTTCAGCTCAGTGTGAAACTGTAGGTCAGTCAGTGTTGTTATACTGTAATGTCAGTTTAGTTTGGTGTGTAATACTGTAGTGCAGTCAGTGGTATACATGTTAGTGTCAGTCAGTGTGTATACTGTAGTGTCAGTCAGTGTTGGTATACTGTAGTGTCATCAGTGTGTATTACTGTAGTGTCAATCAGGTGTGTTATACTGTAGTTCCAGTTCAGTGTGTATACTGTAGTGTCAGTCAGTGTGGTATTACTGTAGTGTAGTCAGTGTGTATACTGTAGTGTCAGTTCAGTGTGTGCTATAACGTAGTGTCATCAGTGTGAATACTGTAGTTCAGTCAGTTGTATACTGTAGTGTCAGTTCAGTGTTATACTGTAGTGTCAGTTAGTGTGTATTACTGTCAGTGTCAGTGCAGTGTGTGTATTACTGTAGTGTCAGTGCAGTGTGTGTTTTATACTGTAGTGCTCATCAGTGTGTGTATACTGTATGTCAGTCAGTCTGGATTACTGTAGTTGTCAGTGCAGTGTGGTGATACTGTAGTGTTCATCAGTGTGTGTTATACTGTAGTGTTCAGCAGTGTGTATTACTGTAGTGTCAGTCAGGTTGTTATACTGAGTCAGTCAGTTGTGTATCTGTAGTGTCAGTCAGAGTGTGTATACTGTAGTGTCAGTCAGTGTGTGTATACTGTAGTGTTCAGTCAGTGTGTGTATACTGTAGTGTCAGTCAGCTGTGTGTATACTGGTAGTGTCAGTCAGTGGTGATATACTGTTAGTGTCAGTCAGTTGTGGTGTATACGTGTCAGTCAGTGTGTGTATACTGTAGTGTCAGTCAGTGTGTATACTGTAGTGTCAGTCAGTGTGTATACTGTAGTGTCAGTCAGTGTGTATGTGTATAGTGCTGTCAGTATATGAGTGAAACATACCGGTACAAACTATGGAAGAAATAATGAATCTGTGTATTCTGCTCGTGACTGTACAGGTGAAACATTTCATTTGATGCCAGCTTCAGGCTGGAAAAATCCCAAAGGTTGTTCATTAATTGGTCTCATCTTGGATTCAGGATTCCCTTCTGCCGCTAGCATTCATGTTTAAATTCCCTCGTTGGATTAAGCTCTACCACTTCTGCTGGAAGGCTGACCCAATTATAATACCTATAGCAGATGTCTGCCTGTTGTGCTGGTGGATTGAGAGAGAGTAGGACGCGCGGCTCAGGATGACAATTAATATTGTATTTTATAGAACTGAACTGAATTCCAAAATGCCGGCCAGATCACTTTACATGTGCGAGTGCTTTTTAACTCCATAAGTTTTCATGTCCGGTCCTGCTAAGTAGCCTTATCGGAATACACATTTAATTCACCTGCGTTTTTTATGTAAATAGGTTGTAATTGGTGTCATTCTAAAATATCTTGTTAGATGATTGAAATGTTTCTTTTCTTTATGCACTTTTACAATTTGTTTTGCATTATTTTGTTTTTGTGCGCTTTGGTTATGATTCTGATGCATACTTTGCAAAGTGGTCTTATCACCATAGAAACTAGTGCAATGCTCCCACTGGTTGAGCCATTCCATTGGTTGTTATGGTAATAAGTACAATTTTTAGCCTATACACCAGATTAACTTTTTAAACATAAACAAGTGTTAGTTTGCTATAGCTGCTCGTGCACATCCTACACATGTGCATATAATACACGCCATTGTTCAAAAATCTGAGATCACTCAGCTGTTTTCATGGAAAACAAGGACATTTCTGGCTGTAACATCAATTACAAAAAGGTTTCTAACGATCGAAAAAGGGCCATTGGAACACAGGTGATGGGTGTGATAAAGGGCCATCGGAACACAGGAGTGATGGGAGTGATAAAGGGCCATTGGAGCACAGGAGTGATGGGAGTGATAAAGGGCCATCGGAACACAGGAGGAGCGGTATTATAAAGGGCATTTGAACACTAGGAGGAATGGGATTGATAAAGGGCCATTGGAAACCACAGGAGATGTTATGGGATTGATAAAGGCATCGGAACACAGGAGTGATGGGTAGTGATAAAAGGCCAATCAACACAGATTGGAATGGTGAGTATTGGGATATGATATATGGCCATGGAGCGACAGGTGGTATTAGTATGGAGTGATGTATTAGCCATCGGAACACAGGAGTGATGGGAGTGATAAAGGGCCGTCGGAACACAGGAGTGATGGGAGTGATAAAGGCCTCTGTACGCCTATGAAGAGATTCCATTCAAAATCATCCGTTTTCAGCTACAATAGTCATTTCCAACATTAACCCCGTCTGCGCTGGGTTTCTGATCCATTTCTGAACCACCTAAGTGACCCTAAATTTTTGAACAGTAGTGTGTGTATGTATATATGTGTGTGTGTGTGTGTGTGTATATATACACACACACACACACACACACACACACACACACACACTATATCATTGTATAAAGAAACATATGTGTCAGCCGGTGCTTACTTATCGGGACTTTATTGCATAAATCCCTAACATTACTCTGCATTATAAAGGGCCAGCGTACATGATCTATATCTGTAAGAAGTGCTCATCTGCAAACTTTGTTATTTAGTGAATATGTCCCTCAGTGTTTGAGCTCCTGCTCCCCGCCTGGATGTGACCCGTGCATTTGCTTGTATGATACACTAGGTGGCGCTCCTATGCCGTAAATAAGCCTCGGAGGCGGTGGCGGCGCTCTGCGTTCAGTTAAACGCTCCCTTCAGTCATTGACCTGTTCTGTGCCGATACGAGGAAGGTTCACCGTCACGCAGCGTTTATTGTCTGGGTTTGTAACATTGTAACTGTAAGCTTTATAATGAGACGGGGCACACCCTGTGTCATTGACTTGATAACTGGCATTGCTGTCCCATCCTTTCCAGACATAAAACTATGTAATGGTATTTTCATCCCATAAAAACAGCGTGGCTTCCTGTGCAACTCCCATAACTCTTAGCCTACCTGTGGATCGATAGCTGAGCTTGTTCTGTGTTATTGGATGTCATGATGGATTTCTCCAGGGAACGTTTGATATAAAAATATACTGTCGCGGGGTGATTAAAATTCTGATTACCGCCAGCACACGAGCGATACCGCGGCTAAACACAGTATTTTTACCGGACGAAGTCTTCTCCAAGTAGCTTCTGGATTCCTGAAGCGGAAAAGATGTCTCACAAACATGTGAAGAAGACCCCGAGCAAGCTGCAACACTATTTTCCCAAGCGCACCAGGCCGGGAGTTGAAGTCCAAGATGGCGACGAATCTTCCTTCCCGCCGTCACAGCCTGACCACGCTGATGTGGATACTGATCTCGATCCTGATGCTCCCGTGACCCCAGGGATCCTGAGACACATGTTGGATTCTATGCAATCCTCTATGACGGGAGCCATTAAAGATATGCTTTCAGATTTGAAGCAAGATTTGGCACATTTGGGAGCGCGTACTGACCACATGGAGCAGAAATTTTCGGACTTTTCCTCCACCTTTAACGAATTGGTCGACAGGCACAATGCGTTGGAAGATAACTATGCTGCGCTGCTTGCCAAGATGGCTGATATTGAGGACCGCTCTCGGCGCAACAATTTAAGGATCAGAGGCATCTCTGAAGAGGTAACAGCCGAATCCCTGCATACATACCTACACTCTTTTTTTGTAACGCTCTTACCTGACACCTCGGACTCGGACCTACGGCTCGATAGGGCTCATCGGGTGCCGAAACCGAAGAACCTGCCGTCCACGGTTCCCAGGGATGTGGTTTTACGTCTCCATTATTTTTCAACTAAAGAGGCTGTTATGCAACAGGCCCGTCAGCGTTCCTCTTTTCCAGCACCGTACGCGCACCTACACATTTTTGCGGACCTTTCTGCTGCCACTCTCGCTAAACGCCGTACCTTCATTCCAATTACCTTGGCCTTGCGCAAAAACCACATCTCTTATAGATGGGGCTTTCCTACAAAGCTCCTCATTACTAAGAATGGATCTCTTCATATTGCCTGCACACCTATGGAGGGGCTTTATCTGCTGCAACAGTGGCACTTAGTCCACGAAGACGTCATGGCGATAGACCAAATTGATTCTACACCTACTCCTCGACGTTCACCTACTGACGAAGACGTGGCGAGGCCCAGCAGAAAGCGGACAACGAAGCAACATCATTCCCGCTCTCATGCGAAGGCTGCTCTGGTGCCATCTGTTTCACCGTCAAGGCTCTCACCTGCGTCTACGTGACTTTCAGATAAGCCTTATATTTTTTGTTGAAATTTTGGACTCACTATCCTAAAGATGGTTGTAGCTCCTACCTATGCTTCACACATTCCTGTTGTTTCTTTTTGATGCTCGGCTCTTTTGTTTTGTTTTTACATACCTATACATACGCCGTACCTGTACCCTATAGACATTTGTCTACCTATGTGCCACGTGGTCCTACACCTTAATTTTCCCGTGATAATCAGATTTCTGCGGCATTGGTGCACCACATACACTTTTTTTTTTTTTTTTTTTTTTGATATATATATATATATATATATTTATTTTTATTTTTTTTATGTATATATCTATGTCTGCGATACTCTCTAGGGGACCCTAGGATGTTGCTACACTACATTTTCTTATTCCTCACGCATACATTGTTAAGCGCCTGGTACATTTGTACAATACATTCACACGTGTTTCCATTTCCATGCCGCATGTGAATTATTTTAGCGGCACATATCCATTACATACACACACACACCTGTTTATTGGTTCCCATTGTATCCATATTTACTGTTATATGTGTCTCGGGCTTTCTGAGTTAGGCCGCAAAGGATTTATCTCAGAGGCGCATATGCATCACACACACACACAAATGTTTAATCCCTGCTGGGTTTTTTTTTTTTTTTTTTTTTTTTTTTTTTTTTTCTATTTTTATTTTTTAGTATATATATATGTCTGCGATACTCTCTAGGGGACCCTAGGATGTTGCTACACTACATTTCCTTACTCCTCACGCACGCATTGTTATGCGCCTTGTACATATGTACACTACATTCATGCGTGTTTCCATTTTCATGTCGCATGTGATTCATTTTAAGTATCGTTTTCGGCTACCATATCTACTGTTCTACATGTCTCGAGCGCTCAGAGTTATGCCGCACGGGATTTATCTTAGCGGCGCATATGCATCACATACACACACACATGTTTATTCCCTGCTGGTTTTTTTTTTTTTTTTTTTTTTTTTTTTTTTTTTTTTTCTTTGTGGCGCTCATTTCGTCTTAGGCTACCATCGTATCCATGTTTACTGTTTTACATGCCTTGAACGGGCTTTCTGGGTTATGCCGCACGTTATTTGTCTTAGCGGCGCATATGCATCACACATACACACACACATGTTTATTCCCTGCTGGGT
>VKOC01030907.1:0-10787 GCA_009364415.1 Spea multiplicata
CTCTGATGTCCTTCTAAACTATACCCTAATACAACCCTTCTATAGTACATTTCTATAGTACAATAATCCCCAGAACAGGAACTATAGCTTTATCTTATTTAGTCTTCTCATCTAACTCTTTCCCAGCCTGTTTTTCATTCTTTCTTTCCTAGAGTCTATAACCTCGATGTTTGAATGCCTTTGTAATGCATCTACTAATTGAGCTCCTTGATCTCTAACAATATATAATTATATATTATATATATATATATACGTAGAGATATGTATATATGCGCAGATGTTTATTCCAATCTATCTGGAATACCATGGCTACAGTTTCTCACTATATCTATTTTACATCTCTCTCCCTGTGTATCTTGGTTCATCATTCCATTCCCTTACTCGCAGAGGTTGCCCTGTCATCTCTTTTCCTCCAATCACCCCAGTCCCAATCTCTTACTTACTATATTTCTTAAAATAGTACTTTTTTAAAATATGTTTTTTTTGCATGCGCTTATCGAAGAGGTACAATTATAAAAAGAGTCACCTTATTCCAAAGTGCAACAGTGTGTAAAACGAGGCAAAGTCTATCATGTCACAAAATGTCCACTTTTTGCTTCTATACACTAAGCACTAGCGAGGATAAGAAATTACATCCACTAGTTCACCCAGTATTTCAAGTGCTCAAAGAGGACACTCTTTAAAGATAGGTAAAGGGAAGTATACATATTTTATGGGCAATTGTGAAAAATTGACAGGTGTTTATATAGTTGTGTGATGCAGTTAAAAATAAATTTTATTTATATATCAAATTTGTAAGCACATTTTCTGTTGTTCAGAACAATCTGACACTCTCATCACCGCCAAACATTCTAGGTGCCTAAAAGAAGGCAAATTAAAAAAGGAAACAGGGTTATCCAAATTAGAACAAGACCAAAGATAATTAAAGGAGGTTTCGATAAAGTAAAGACTTCCATTAAGACTAAAACAGTAAAAACAAAGACAAGGGACTATAAGAGCAACAAAACTATTAGCAAATACACCAAGCATTAAGAGGAACACTTGGGAGGTATGACTAAAGGAATCTAGTCACTAGGCGTCAGTAACATAAAAGCTTGGGGGTGATGTGGGAGTGCTATGAGTACTACCATTTTGGTACTGAAGTGTGCTCTCAGTTAGAGGTCATGATCGTTATGTGTATAAAGGCAATACATATGTCCCAAAATTCCTATATTCATCTCTCAGAGTTCTTGTTCATGGACCTACAACTTGCTGTTATTGCACACCTGTTTTGACCCTCTAATTGGATATCTAATAATATAATAATAATAATAATAATATTTCTGTCCTTATAGTAGGACTTGTGTCACTGCTCATGCTTTACTTAGATTAGAGCTCAAGATAACTCATCTTCAAAATAGCTCCACTACACACTTCACAAATCAAGGCTACCATTTCAAGTGTATATTATTGCAAGTGTGCCCAGCTACTGCCTGCCACATATCAAAATTATTAGTGACCACCTCTTTACCAAAATATATACTGTGACTTTTTATCATCAGTGCGAAGTCATCAAAAACGTTTTAAGGTGGAAAAATCTGGATAAAACCATGAATGATTCAAACTGGAGCTAAATAACAACCTGGTCTAGCTTGTCGATACTGTATATGGGATGAACCAAATCACTTGAGGCTATCAATGGATAGTAAAATGCAAACCTGGGATCAATTCCTTAGTGATCAATGCACTTTGTGAAGGAATCCTGTTGTTGACCGTGTCTTTTTATATATAGGAGTCTGTTTTTGAGGACTTTCATGAGTGTCTTCCACTTGTTTTGAGTGCAACTCTCACCAACGGTCCCTTCATTATAAAATCATGTGGGATTAGAAGTTTGATGGGATTGTGGAAAAGTGCCCAAACATTGGGACTGTCCAGTGAAAAATGTAAAAACTTCAAAGGAAGGTTTGCTGAAGCCTCTAAAAGTTAAGTGATAATATGTCCTTTTATGATATGAATGGACAGATGATATTGTCCAACATGGAGCCGCATAAAGTGGAACAAACAGGTCTGCCGACATTTTAAATTCTTCAACACCAGCTCTTTAAATATTGATTTCCAGATGTTATGTGCTAGTTTGTCAGGTTCATGGAACACCCTGTTCAATTAGTGGCAACTTTTTTTTTTTTTTTTGTAATTGCTTAAATGCATGCCTTTTGCGGAAGAAGTAGCAAGGAGCTTCCTGTGAAAGCCTAAACCAATAAAAATGATATGCAATATAATTCTGTATTTTGTATGTTGGCAAAAGGTAAAATATAGGGATTATTTTCATGTTCTACACTAAAAACATTATGAACTATTTTGGAATATTATTCTCAGTCATCACTTTTAAAACTAGAGTGTTTCAATTACTATAACTTTATTGTTAGAGTTAGCTCTTATGACCCTACCCTAGATAGTCTTACCTGATTTGTAAATAAGTATCAGAGAATGGCTACTTAAATAATGAGTGATAGCCAGGATAAAAATCAGGAAAGATTATAATATCTCAATATGTTTAGTTTGCACATGAGAAGATATAGATAGATCTATATAGATATAGAAATGTTTAAATACATAAAATAATTCAACAAATTACAAGAGGGAAGTATATTAAAAGGAGTAGATATACTATGTGTAGTTATGTTTGCATATCCAATTATAATGTATGTCTTTGCTACTGTAACAATGCTATGTATTTTAGTTTTTTCCCCTTTCATTTTCATGTACTCAACAAGTACCATTAATAATTGGTTCACAATAAGGTAGAAATAAGGCCAGTGGTTTTTGTTTTTGTTTTCTAAGTCAGAAGTATTTTATCTTCATATTGTATCCAGCTAATATATTCTTATTTTAATATTCATTAATTTATTATTTTCACGTACTGGAGCCAATTCAATTATTGGAGACCAATTCGGAATTTAATATCAGTTGTAACACATTTCTAATGTATTTTCTTCAACTCAATAGTTTATTGTAAGTTACTATTGTCTAATAAAAACTTCAATAAAAATTACTGGAAAAAAAAAAGGAGTAGATATGTTGGGACAAGAGGTCATAGTCTAAAACTAAAGGGTCAGAAGCTTAAATTTAAGGAAGTTTTACTTCACCAAGAGGGTGCTGAACAACGGCAGAAGCTGTTGAGGTTATTACAGTAAAGGAATTTAAGCATGTATCGGACAGGTGTATAGCTATCCTGAATGTAAAACACAGAATATTATTTGATGTTTTTACAGCAGGAAAACACAGCGGACTAGATGGGTCAAATGGTCCTTAGCTTCTGTTACTATTTTTCTGGTAAACTTATGAATAAAAGTTACACACAATATTTTATTATTAAAGGAACATTCTGGTGTTAACTGTAAAACCTTTTACTGTATTGATGTTCAATCAATCTCCTGAAGTGGCAAGTGATCACAATATACTCAAGGATGCACATCTTCCCATGATGAGGAAGTGGCGTGAATACTGAATGATATAGTTTCACTTTAGTCCAAATAAGTATTTTCTCTGATTCTTCAAGACATATCAGGGTTGTAAAACTGATTGATTGATGCTTAACTGCACAGAAGAATATGCCCTGTAAAATGTTTAGCTCATGCAATGATCTGTTAATCTTTATCTATTCCTTAGCCACAGATATTAAAATTGTAGCATTGCTAAGGTTTGCAGCAGTTAAGCTTTTGAGTACCTTAACTTTGAGATTTTGTTGATAATGTACTTTAAATCTTTATACGGTTAAATTATCTAAAATGAAACTGTTAATTCTGTGATTATTTTAATTTTCTATTACGTAATATCTTAAAGAAAGTTAATTTGGTGAGGAGTCTGCTTTCTCATTTATGTATTTTCTTCCCATTTTTAGTATGAAAGCTATGTTTAATTAGGGGCCCAGTTTTTCTTGGATGAAAATTTGATAGGATTTACCATAGCTTGTCCTCCTCAACTCTTAACAAACGTGGAGCTTCACCAGTTACATTAAAGACACAGAACAGACAGATAATGTATCATATCTCTGTGCCCAGTAGTGAAGATGGTGACGGTGGAGTGAGCTGCTAGGGGCTATGCCCTGGGTCAGGTAGACAGTGCCACGTGTAACTATGTACTGGGTCCAATATAACCTCGCCAACAAAAGATGTATATTTTTAGTTATGTAATATGCATTCTCCCACCACCAAGAAACATTGACATTCCTGGTGAAAATGCTTCTGTCTGCATTTGGTGCTATTTTTGTCTGCTTGGCTCATCTGTGACAACAAAATGAATGAAAAGACAACAAAAGGGTGATACAAGAGAGTTCACACAGGCCACAACAGGTGATCTACTGAATTGTGGGGGCTTTGGTGAACTCCAGATTCATAAATGCACTTTTTTTTTTACTATACTGATGTATTGATCAACGCAAAAAAAGGATTATTAAGGATTAGTTCATGTTTTAAATTTGTATTATATGGCAAAGATTACATTTCTTCATTGTATACAAAAGACAGAAATTCAGTACATAATTTATTTGATTCTCTATATCTATAGAAATTAGCCTACCTAACCTTCCTTCCACAAGGACGATATTATGATTGAACACAATAGAAACTCTGACTATATTGAAGTGCACCTCAATAAAAATCTCATGTATATTATTCTTATGGTATATAACTTTTAGTAGACAGGACTAGAATATTCACTGTATTAATAGCATGCATCCACCACCCTTTCAGTAAAGTAATATTTCCCGATGTTACTTTTAAACATTTGCTTCTCTAGCTTAAGGCTATGTCCTCTTGTTGTGGTAGTATTTCTTCTTTATCCCCTTAACGTCCATTGACGGGACAGGCACATCACGCAAAAACGGTCACTTAATGACCTATGACATGCCTGGCACATCATTTAATTGAACAAGCTGAGAAAGTGATGTATGATCGGCACCATGTCTGGCCCCTCCCCGGGGAGTCAACGTCAACAAACGCCCGTTTTAAAAGAGTGCCGTTTTCAATGGTGTCGCTGAAATGCCTCGATCACAATGCATTCAGCGACACCGAACACTCACCCCGAACACACACCCTTCATGTTCGTTTTCATGTTCGCCCCAATGCGAATGCACAAGTCTATTATATATGTTAAGATCCTTTAACCTTTCCTGGTAAGTTTTATCCTTTAGTCCATAACCCATTTTAGTAGTCCTTCTCTGAACTTTCTCCAGCATATCTATATCCTTCTGGACTCAGGCTCCCCAGGCCGCCCTGAATCTAAATGAAACGGCCCAGCACCCGCCCACTGAAGTGGCTGATTCAGCTGTGCCAGGGCTGTCTTTACTGCGGGGTAAAAGCCCACAGAACCCGCGGTGGGCTGCACACTGAGATGCCATTGCAGCTGATGCGGCTTCAAGTTTAAAATCATTGTGAGGCTCTTCGTCCCGTCCCTTTGTGGGCTCACAAGGAACAGCTCCTCTTGACAGAGAGAAGAGCACGTCGGAGGAGAGCAGTCTGCAGGGAAGGAAGGCAGCAAAAAGGTAAGTATTAAAAAAAATATCACCCTAAAATAGCTAGGGTGATAGGTGGAAGGGGACCCATATTCAAAGGGGGCTACCTTGGGACAACAGGTAGATACAAAAAGGGGGTGGCTGGGGGTTATAAGTACCCAACAAGGTCATTGGGGCATCACATAAACCAATACACAAAGGATGTGGGTGGCTGGGGGCAATGGGTACACATGGGTACATTCACCAGTACAAAAAAGGGTGTATCAATACACAAGGGGGGGTGGCCTCTGACATCACATAAATCTATACACAAGGGTGTTAAAATGCACATGGGGCAATACACAAGGGTGTGGTAGTTTAGCATAATCTTCCTGAGGTAAACCTATGTTGTTTTGTTATCTGACTTTAGATGTTCAACAATCCTATCCTTTAACATAGTTTCCCTTAATTTCCCCACTACAGATGGACGATTTACTGGACTGTAGCTGCCAGCTGCCCGACTCCTCCCTACTGCCTTTTTTAGAATGGGCACAGTATTCGCAAATTTTTAATCTTCTGGGACAACTCCCAGAAAAACAAATCTGTTAACGCTATTGCTAGTATACCACTTAGCTCTTTTAATAACTTGGTGTGGATCCCATCAGGTCCAATGGACTTATTCCTCTTTAACTGAAGACTACTGAAGTAGAACCTCCTCGATAAACTCACATATATCAAATCACTCAGTCTTTTTTCCTAACTGAGGTGCCTTTCCTTCATTTTCATCTGCAAAAACTGAACAGAAATATTCATTGAGACAGTCCCCCATCAGCCCCAACCAGTGTCACCTCTGCCCCAATCAGCCCCTCCATGTCATTACTGTCCCCATTCAGCTCTCCATTTCACTCTCCCCAATCAGCCCCCCAGTTTCACCTCTGTCCCCTTTCAGCCCCCATGTCATTGCTGTCCCTATTCAGCTCTCTAGTGTCACCTCTGTCCCCAATCAGCCCCTCCCAGTGTCACTTTTGTCTGCATTCAGCACCCCCATGTCATTGCTGTCCACATTCAGCTCCCCAGTATTAACTGTGTCCCCAATCATACCCTCCCAGTGTTACCTCTGTCCACAATCAGCCCCTCCCAGTGTCATTACTGTCCCCATTCAGCTCCCCAGTGTCACCTCTGTCCCCAATCAGCCCTTCCAGTGAATTAATATTTGAGAGTGTATGGGCCCACTGTAAGGTATGATCCTGGTAGGCTACTCATATTACCCTTTACAATTTCCCTGCTGCTGTGTACTATACTTCCCATAATCCTCAGCCAGTATCATGGGGGACATTTAATTGACTGAGCATCAAGAGGTCATTAGGTTTTGCTTTTTTTACCATCCTTTGTTGCTATTATATTTAATTATGTTAAACCATGTTGTTAACGTATGTTATATGGGGGCATAAGGCTTTTCTGGAGGCAGAGTGCTCCATGATATGCCTTTTAACCCCCTATATGCCACTCTGCCTCCAGAAATGCCTTATAGGGAGTATAAGGCATTTCTGGAGGCAGAGTGGCATATAGGGGGTTACAAGGCATATCATGGGACAGAGTGGCATTTAGGAGGGTATAAGGCATATCAGTGGGCAGAGTGACAAGCCTGGGGGTAGATATGCATAACTCGGGGGTAGGTTGGCAAATAAAAGGAAATAAAAAACAAAAATGTCTCACTCATAGCTTTTATTAATTATGAAAAAATTGTCTACATGAATTAATAAAGAAATAAAAGTTTCTTACAAGAATATCTTTAAGTATAATGTGATCACTGTTTTGTTTCACTGAATACAAATGTTTGCAGTAGCAAATGTTTTGATTCCATTATGTGTAATGTATTTCATTTATTAGGGCCTTTTAACACTTTTGCTTTCTGGCATTTTAATACAAATAATGTGAAAAAAAAGAATGTTTTATAGTTATTTGTATGGCAAACAGTGTGACTCAGGTATCTATAAGGGGTGCGTGTGGGTATAAGAGCTCCACCGCGAAATAAACTATATGGGGCTGGGCTCCAAATGTTTCCAGGGCTGCTTTTCAGTCCCAGTCCGGCCCTGTGCATGATCCATTGGCTAAGTGTTGCAGCTCCTGCACTCGTGCTAAAGAAGTTTCTACTACTGAATTTGCATCCTGGTTAAAGGAGGAACTGCAATCAACCTTTCACTGCTTCAGAGCCTCTACCCTTCCCACTAGGCATTCCAGATGAATATCCAGATTTTTTCACGGAAGGTACCTACTCCCATATATCCGGGAAATTTCAGGCTGATCATCAACATGCGTTCAGTCAACACCTGCATACCATACATCAGATTTTGAATGGAATACCTGAGATCCACCACAGAGATCATATTTTTGGGGGACTTCATGGTCTCTATAGATCTTTAGGACACCTACCTGCACGTTCCCATCAGAAGAGATCATCAGAGATACTTCCGACTGGCTGTTCCTTCCCCTCAAGGGAATGGTCGTTAGCAATTTCAAGCTCTCCCATTTGGGGTAGCTTCTACAACCCGAGTCTTAACAAAGATCATGTTGGTGGTCACGGCCTTCTTGAGACAGAAAGGGATAAAAGTAGTCCCCTACTTAGACGATTGGCTTCTCCTCAGAACCACTACTGCAGTCCCACTTGTCAGAAACTCTCCGTGTCCTTCAGAGGCTGGGATGGTTGATTAGCTTAAAGAAGTCACAGTTCCTTCCAAGCAGAAGACTTACCTTCTTAGGAATGATTTTAGATTTAGAGACTCAGAAGACCTTTCACCCAGGAGATAAGATCAGAAGTACATATAAATATAAGCAAACACTCTACAAAAATGTAGAGGAACAAACTGGACTGGACGTCTCCTCTGAGACACAGGTGGACATATGGGGAACAGCAGGATAGAAAAGACAATATAATATGAAACTATATATGTTAAAATAAATATTCCAAAAATCATGTGCACTGAGGACCAGCTCAAGTGCACCCAAAAGCTTGTGTTGTAAATCAAAGGTTACTAGCTCCTTGCCATCAGATAAACTGCTTCTGTGTATTGATTAAAGTGCTGGGAAGAAATAAAGTGCTGGAGTCCTTCCTTCACCATTCAGATTTAGGCAGGTATTGGCGTTGAGATATCAGTGTGTCTCCACTGGCAAACCACATTACAAATCAATCAGCGTACTAGTAAAAAATATAAATGCAAATAGTCTCACTCTGGCTCTACGCGTTTTGTCAGATCCACTGACTTCCTCAGTAGCTAAGCATATGACACTCTAACCTCAATGATACAAATATATGGGGGGCGTGGCTTGGATGGTGGCTGAGTAAGACGTGCGGTGCAGGAGCTCGTCCAATTCCTAAGCTACTTTCAACCGATTTCGGCAGTTACCGAGACCTTACCTACAGACCTTATTCTACCCACGGCGGGCATCATGTCGGCAAGCAAGATCAAGTCGTCATCGAGCTCCGGTTCGGCTTTTTTTGAGCCAAAATCCGACGCTTCTCAAGGCCCAGACGCTGGCCCCTTGCCACACTCACCTTCTCCTCCTCCGAGTGATCCAGGCGAAGGCGTCTTAACCATCACCGCCATGAAACGGCTCCTGGACAAAATCCAGACGTCGGGCCTCTTCCCGCGCTTTAACTACCATCCGCGACGATGCGGAGGACTCCGACGCTTCTCAAGGCCCAGACGCTGGCCCCTTGCCACACTCACCTTCTCCTCCTCCGAGTGATCCAGGCGAAGGCGTCTTAACCATCACCGCCATGAAACGGCTCCTGGACGAGATGCGCTGTAATTTGAAATCGGACATGGCGGACGCCTTGTCCAAACTCCACGTGGACCTCCAAGAACTTGGGACTCGCACGTCCCACTTGGAGGACAAAATGGAAGAATTTTCTTCGGCACACAACACAGTGGCTGATGCATGCACCTCCTTGCGAGATGAGCTTGACACGCTTAAACACAAATTGGGAGACCTGGAAGACCGTTCCAGACGCAATAATCTCCGCATCAGAGGCATCACTGAGGATATCACCACGGACAAACTGCGCACTTACACCACCACTCTCATCCAAGCAATCCTGAACCTTCCGCCTTCTGAAGACATTCGAATTGACAGGATACACAGGCTACCTCGCCCGAAGATGGTGAAGGGGTCCCCACCTAGAGATGTGATACTACGCATTCATTTCTATGATTTGAAGGAACAGCTCATGCTGAAGGTCCGTCATAAGCAAGATCTACTGGCTCAATACTCACACCTTCAATTTTTCCAAGACCTGTCACAACACACACTACACCAAAGAAGGGCCTTCTCCTCCGTCACCTCTACTCTCCGAGCACACAAGATTCCCTACCGCTGGGGCTTCCCCACGCGCATCAACCTTTCCAAGGATGGAGTTGCTATCTCCATTGCTTCACCGCTGGAAGGCCTGCAGCTCCTCTTGGACTGGGGACTTGCCATCTCATCGCAGGATTCATTGTCACCACGCACCGCCAGGACCCGCTCACCTGTTCCTGCATCCTCTCCGAAACACCTCTATCTGAAATGGGACACGGTCCCCACCAAGACACCTGCCACACTCACCTGATTTCACCAACGCCGGTATCCTTTTATTGGTAACTGCCTAGCTATTTGACTCACACGCCATTCGTACACGGTTGACTTTTTTTTTCTTTTTACATCGCGACGTACATTGACATTTTTGATTTTTATTTTTTCACATTATCGACTTCATTACGTCTCAGCTCTTTGGAGTTGGAGGTTCTCCTTCGCTGTTTAAGGGGCTACCCTTCCCCTTCCGATGGGTACCATGCTACGGTACACCTGGACGGGGTTCCTTCCCCCTTTTGGCGCCCATACACGCTCTGGGCTGCCTACTGTTCTTTGGCTACACTACGTTTTCTTTTTTATGTTCACTCGTTATATTTTCAGTTTTCGTTGTTCATGTCCTGATGGCGGTAACTTTTTGTTTTATGCTCACTATGCGTCGTTCACTTATAATTTGGCAATCGTGCTCTGGCACGTCGTCTCTACAGTTTATACATGGTTCGGTGCACGTGCACCTTTTTCTTTATTACAATTGTGCTCTCGTGATGTGGTACTCCACTCTTATTTATTTTGTTTTGGGCATTGGTCGCGGCTCTCCTGTGTTGTGTTGCCTTCCCTGGGGGTCTCCACTGTCTTCTATTGTATTCCACACGCACCCACTTTAACATTCATTTTTCTTTACGCATTTACTCATTTTCACATTAATGTCCTCTCTTAGGTTATTATCTATAAACGGTAATTAATGGCCTTA
>VKOC01030908.1:0-11566 GCA_009364415.1 Spea multiplicata
GGGGCTGACCAATCAGAGCGAGGGAAACCTGGGGTGGCTGCTGATTGGTCGCTGGGGTCAGCTGACTAGGCTCAGCCAATCAGGGGCTGCCCCTCAGCCCTAGCCTCCTGATTGGTGGGTGATGTCACCTGACCAGGGCTGACCAATCAGATTTATTAATTATTAAATGAATCATTAAGAATGAGAAACTAATTTTTTCTTGCTGCGTTAACTTATGAGCACCAAGGTAACAGAAACACGGTTAACAGTTACTACCACTTTTGCCACTGAGACATTATTGGCATTGAAACAAACCGGCAGTGGCCAGACTTGAACTTACGAGCAATGGGGCGGTAGTCCAACACCTTAACCACAACTCCAAGCCAGAGATACTGGTGCGGGCATGTGTCTGTAGCATATTTTAGGCGTTAAAGTGATTTTAGTTTAGGTTTAGCTGATTCTTGAGCTTCTGGGCTCAATTCCCTAAGGCTTATGGATCGTCACATAGACAAAAACTTAAGCCATCTTGTCTCTGCCCCTACAAGCCACCGTTCTTTAGTTTATGTTGTGTGTTTGTTTGGAAGTCAGTCTAGCTAAAGGAGTGTATTGGGGTAAAAACTAAAGGATTGTTTCTCTGAGCCCTTATGTTCAGTCTCTGTAGTGTAATGGCAGAGTTCTGAGTTCGATTCCCCAATGTTTCAACTGTGCTTGCGTTGGTTGTGTTTTTTTGCTTTTAAGTAAGCACATAGACCGAAACATAAGCCATCTTGTCTTTCCCCTTACAAGCCGCCATTCTTTAGTTTATTCAGTCAGGCTAGCTAATGGTAAAACTAAAGGATTGTTTCTTTTCCCGTTTCTCTGTGGTGCAATGGTTGAGGTTCTGGGTTCAATTCACTCCAATGGATTGATTGATTCACTCCAAAGCTGGGGACAGCTTCCATATAGCTATGTAGTGTAATGGTTACGCAGCCAAACTAGAGTTCATGAGGTCCTGGGTTCAATTCCACCTTCAATTTGCTCTCCTCTACATTGTTTTTTTTGTTATTGTTGTTGTTTGGTGAGGGAGAAAAAAGCTATTGTTAGCAACCAGGTAGACCAAAACACAAGCCACTCAGTTCATGCATGTAAATTGAATGATTTAGTCAAAGGGATTTGGGTCACTCTCTAAGCATTAGCCATTTCCTCCATATTTGCATATTTATATCATCATTCAAGGCCATACAAAACCATCAATATATATACACTGCTCAAAATAATAAAGGGAACACTAAGATTACACATCCTAGATCTGAATGAATGAACTAATCGTATGACATACTTTCGTCTTTACATAGTTGAATGTGCTGACAACAA
Organism: Spea multiplicata; assembly: GCA_009364415.1. Lineage (NCBI taxonomy): Eukaryota > Metazoa > Chordata > Amphibia > Anura > Pelobatidae > Spea > Spea multiplicata. The sequence goes on from VKOC01030908.1 coordinate 1,333, forward strand.
AATCACACAAAAATTCTCAATGGAAATCAAATGTATCAACCCATGGAGGTCTGGATATGGAGTCACACTCAAAATCAAAATGGAAAACCACACTACAGGCTGATCCAACATTGATGTAATATCCTTAAAACAAGTCACAATGAGGCTCAGTAGTGTGTGTGGCCTCCACGTGCCCGTATGACCTCCCTACAACGCCTGGGCATGCTCCTGATGAGATTGCGGATGGTCTCCTGAGGGATGTCCTCCTAGACCTGGACTAAAGCATCCGCCAACTCCTGGACATTCTGTGGTGCAACGTGGCGTTGGTGGATGGAGCAAGACATGATGTCCCAGATGTGCTCAATCGGATTCAGGTCTGGGGAACGGGCGGGCCAGTCCATAGCATCAATGCCTTCCTCTTGCAGGAACTGCTAACACACTCCAGCCACATGAGGTCTAGCATTATCTTGCATTAGGAGGAACCCAGGGCCAACTGCACCAGCATATGGCCTCACAAGGGGTCTGAGGATCTCATCTCGGTACCTAATGACAGTCAGGATACCTCTGGCAAGCACATGGAGGGCTGTGCGGGCCCCCAAAGAAATGCCACCCCACACCATTACTGACCCACCGCCAAACCGGTCATGCTGAAGGATGTTGCAGGCAGCAGAACGTTCTCCACGTCCTCTCCAGACTCTGTCACGTCTGTCACATGTGCTCAGTGTGAACCTGCTTTCATCTGTGAAGAGCACAGGGCGCCAGTGGCGAATATGCCAATCTTGGTGTTCTCTGGCAAATGCCAAACGTCCTGCACGGTGTTGGGCTTTAAACACAACCCCCACCTGTGGACATTGGGCCCTCATACCGCCCTCATGGAGTCTGTTTCTGACCGTTTGAGTGGACACGTGCACATTTGTGGCCTGCTGGAGGCCATTTTGCAGGGCTCTGGCAGTGCTCCTCCTTGCACAAAGGCGGAGGTAGCGGTCCTGCTGCTGGGTTGTTGCCCTACTGCTTCCTCCACGTCTCCTGATGTACTGGCCTGTCTCCTGGTAGCGCCTCCATGCTCTGGACACTACGCTGACAGACACAGCAAACCTTCTTGCCACAGCTCGCATTGATGTGCCATCCTGGATGAGCTGCACTACCTGAGCCACTTGTGTGGGTTGTAGACTCCGTCTCATGCTACCACTAGAGTGAAAGCACGCCAGCATTCAAAAGTGACCAAAACATCAGCCAGGAAGCATAGGAACTGAGAAGTGGTCTGTGGTCACCACCTGCAGAACCACTCCTTTATTGGGGGTGTCTTGCTAATTGCCTTTTGTCTGTTCCATTTGCACAACAGCATGTGAAATTGATTGTCCATCATTGTTGCTTCCTGAGTGGACAGTGTGATTTCACAGAAGTGTGATTGACTTGGAGTTACATTGTGTTGTTTAAGTGTTCCCTTTATTATTTTGAGCAGTGTATATTAAAGTATGACTAGATTGTATGCTTGCAAGACCAGGGCCATCTTCCCTTTTGAACCAGTTTCTTATTGCATGTGATTTTTTAACTTTTCCCATTCTCTGTACCTGCAAAACTACGTCTCCTCTTTAATTCACTCCTGGCCTGTTGTTAAGTTGCTGTTGATTGGATCAGGCAGCAATAAAGGTAAGGTAAGTATAAAAGTGTTAATTTAAGAGAAAATCATAACTTCCATCAAGTTATATGGACTTATCTTAAATAGGTTCTCACTTGTAGGGTAAATCTTAGGTAATATTTGAGAAAATAAAAAATAATATTATTTGGCAAGAATACCAACTTTGATTTCATTGACTGGGCTGGAAAGGAAACTGAATTGTGATGGCTGTCTGGTTAATGAAGGGATTCTCTTTTTAAGTAACACTTTCTATTGAATCTTCCTTGGCTTGGATTGTCCCCTTGACATGAGTGCTTGAGTATAGCTTGGGTAATATTTCTATATGTAATGCTGCTATGGATACCCAGGGCTATGATAAACTGCATATTACCAGCCAGTATTATCCATTACTTTAACTTGCAGCATTACATGCATTTTTGTAAATAATTTTTTTCTGCCTGTATTTCTTAAACCTTGTCGCATAAAGTACAAAGGAATGGGGGTGGAATTGTCCATTTGTAATTCTGCCATTGCCAGGAAGGGAGAACTACTGGCAGCAAAGGTACAATTTAGTTTAAAAAATATTAAACATTTTGAAAACCTCTGACTGTGCTTGTAATCGTTTATAATTTCTACTAAAATAGAAAAAGAAAATATTACTTCCTCCAAAATGTTAAAAGTCAAAAATTAAAGCACCTGCATTAAGGATGTAGTTTGCTCTTGTAAACATTACATTTTAATAGGGATAATGTCGTTTCATGCAGGCATTGTTACTGATTATTAAATAGTATATTTTATAACTTAAGACATGAAAATGTTCAGGTAGATCATCTGATATTTTCTTATCTGAAATAAGAATGCAGGTACAAACATTATGTAGATTTAATGGAGTTCTTCTACGTGCTGCCATCTACAGAAAATATTCAAAATTGCTTGTACAGGCAAAGAATGAGAACTGTTTCTCTAATGTGCCGTGTGATTTTAAAATAGCGTGTGTATCTGCCCATGTGTATAGCATCAGCATCTGTCTTAGCATGTCGAGTGCTGTAGATGACCTATGCAAACCCCAACAGTTCAAGGGCATTTATTGTTGTGTGGTGGGGCTGTTGCAAGACGATGGACTTGCTTTAGTATTGAGGCAGAATGCCAGGATATGATGCCATATCCTAGTACACAGTTTCAGTTGCTTTGCAAGAAGGCCATGTGAGAGCTATGTTTGAGGTATGAGCTGCAAAGCCAACAGTTTGTGAGCCAGTCGGGCATGATTATCTGATTTCCAGGTTCAGGAAAGTTGGGATTTATGCCTATAACCCTGATGCTCTGCCATCAGTACAGTGGGTCTTGTTCTTGTTAAAATGAGCGGACGTCTTGTCACAGGCAAATGCAGGCGCTTGTGCAAGTGGATAAATCTCACCGGTGAGAGAGATCTCACTCATCCATGCATGTAATATGTCACATTTAGTCTCTGATTTATAGCGGTCTAGTCCAGGGATTGTTCTGGATACCATGATCTATCTACAGGAAGCATTCAAAATCTTTCCACATGCTCTGTGATGATAACGTGTGAAATACTGTAAGTTGTGCAGTGTGTATCGAGACCCACCTGATCTACAAGCTTGTTCTTAAAAACCAGCTGCAGGAAAGATGTGTCCATTATAATGCACCAGTTGGGAGATGACCTGGAAGGGAAAGGTGTACCTGAACTGGGTCAAGGTGCAAAAAATTGGACAGAAGGGGAGAGGCGTGGGTCACAGTGCAATCACAGTGTGAGAACAAAATCAGAATATTCGCCAAGGGTTGTAGATAGATAATAGAAACAGGAAAGCAGTGGGTTACGTGGAAAGGTGCTGTAGTCAGATAACAGAAGCAAGGTCAGGTTACTTGCCTGAACCATAGCCAGATTACAGAAACAGAGGTAAAGCCAGGTCATTTGCCAAAAGAGGTCTATAAACTAGCCAAAGCAGGGTGCAGACAGAGGCTGAGAATTGCATCAACATGCATATTTCAGTGCCTCAGTTTGCTTGCATTTGTGTGTTTTGATGTGGGGATGTATGTTTTCACTGTGATGGGTTTATGTATCCTCCTTTTTTTAAAGGTCAGACTGGGTGGATTTTGCACAGGGTATTTGATAGCTTAAGTCCAGTCCTTGGTATCAGGACAGTGCCACATACAGGTTCAGGTTACAAGCACTTCAACTTTATTTACAATAAATATAATAAAATAAGTATAAGTGAAGGATTAAGATCCAAGGGAATGCCAGATGTTATGATGGTTCATTATGTTTGTGGTTACTTTAGTAACATAATGAACTATCATAACATAATAAGTAAAATATATATATGTATATATAATATACACACACACACACAAAAAAAAAATGACTCTAGCACTATACATACACACATACATGCTGGCTCTAACAGTAGAGTACACACACTACTCCCCCTTCCTCCTCTCTCTCTCTTCACAGAGACCAGTCTCCAATGCCGCACTGCTGACCCCCCATTACTGAGGGGTCGCATAATGCACCTTACGTGACCCAGACAGGCGCCTTGGTTACTAGGTACAGTATACCCACTTCAGCCCTCCCCTGTGTACCTGACATACCCCCCTGATGGCGGGCCTACTTGGTAATACAGCATATTAGAGACAGAGAAGAAAATATAGGGGCAGCCGAGATGGGGTGAGGAAACTGTGAAAATCACAGCAACCCTACCAATATAAAACAAGGCAACATATCAACATTGTCAGAATTATGTAAAAAGCCTGCCTACCCTTATTGGAAAAAGGGGAAACTAACGGTTGATGAAAGACATAGCAAAAATACGATAATTGCTCTGGCCGTACAACGTAAAAGAAGCCCTGATCCGTAATGGGGTAAGTTGTGATCATTTAATGTTCAGTAGCTAGTTTTCATTGGTATAGTGCTGGCAAGTGACACCATAACATCATAATATGATCACATAATGTCCTATGGGTTTGGCTTCCTTTGTGACATCACGTAACTGGCAGTTAGATGGATGGATTTACTAGTGAGGAGGAGAGCTCAGCTGCAGAGGACACATTGGTCCCTCATATGGGGAAATATGGGGGGGGGGTCACTTGTCAGTCTGTGTACATTTTATCCTGGATTATCTGCTCACACCATGGGAGGCCCCTTCCATGGTCATTGTTTCTCTGCACCTTAAGTTAATTAGTTTTAAAATTGTTCTAGTTAAAATAACGTGTGTAATGGTGTGAAGGAGGGGCTGTTGTGTATCTGATTAGCAAATACACAACAAGTAGTCAAACAAAGCCATCAAGGTGTTAAGTGCTGGTGACAACTCTGACATGGTCAAACTTCCTCTTGTTAAATAGTGTGTGATATAATTCAACTATGTACTCATGTGATTTAGCCCTTTTGTTCTGTTTATTCCTGGTTGTTGTCTTGATGTTTCTGTGTATAAATATGTTGTGTTCTATTCAATAAAATGTTCATTCTTGCTGTATTCTAGTTTTTTTTTTTACATTAGATAGTGTCATGGGCTGTTTCTCAGTACCATGGGCAATAAATAAAGATTTTAACAGTGTATTTGAAAAGTAATGTAACTGGCACACCTGGGAGCTCTTTGATTTTCACTCAGAGCCTCAGAGAAACTACACAGTACTTGATCTCTAGGGAGGGTAAGTGGCAAGTCTTCATGCATGGCTACCTGCCCATAAAAAGCATGACAATAATAACTGTAGGAAGTTCGTGGTGTATGCAAGTGCAATGTACAGTATATTACCCAAGGCTGGGAGTGTTTAGGTTCTATGATACACATATGGCAACATTTTCTGTTGGCTCAAAATGGGATACTTCTACAATTACAAGGCAAAGCGCTGCCATAATTAGGATGTATTTTTTTACGTTTTTCCTAAAACTTGTAACATCTGAGTAAGCCTGGAGACTTTTGATGGTAGCCAAAGACCACATATTATGTTTATGTTATTACCGTATATACTAGAATGTTACCCATTAGGGTGATTGGTGCTTGGTATTTTATAGATAGATGTTTTAGGTCTTTAGGCAGATTATGTGTCAGCAGTTTAGATCAAAGGCATCTGGACTTAATACAATGATAATAATTTGGGAAGTTTGAGACACAGGTTATTCACAGACATATAAAAAGAAATTGTGTAAAACTAGACGCATTTTTCAGTTCTATTGTTTGTAACACTGAAAGGGCTTTTTGTGGCTTTTCTAAAAATGTTATGCAATTTTTAAAATATTTTTGATATCTCATTTCTGCAAGTTGAAGGTGTGGAAGATGCCAGTTAAGGATACAACAGATACATTAATTGTAAATAAATATTTACCCCTTTATTACAAATTTCAAAGATTTCCTCAATACTCCCTCATCAAAGAACTGTGCCTTATGCAAGGGCAATTTCTTGCAAAGTAAACCTGCCGGGGATGACCCTTTATAATGAATAATGAATTCAGAGAGTTGAATCCACAACTCTGCTACTAACTCCCACTTTACTAAATAAATCAAAAGAATTACATACATATATACGTGGCACAATCTGGCTAGTTTTCCATTTTTTAAATCTGCATTAGAGACTGTTTTAGATGTTAAAACTATACTGTGATAATGGGTGATAACCAAGGCAAGAATGGGAAAAATAAAGCAGCCCTGGCACTTTAAAGCCAGCGACCACCTCATCACTTAAGTGCGGCCGACGGCTGGATATTACAGGTCTGTTTGTTGGGCATATCTAGCCGGAGGGCGCAGACTGTAGCACCTGATCTACTGATGGAGGAACACGTGCTAATTCACTGGCTTGTGTGTCTAGTGTAGCTAATGTAAAGGATTATTTGGAATATAATAATGGGGATGAAAATGCATGCATACGAAAGAAATTGTAGGACCATCTACAAGATGATTGACTTTACCTAATAAAAGATAGAAACTTAAAAACAAACTTTTACTTCCAAAAAACCATAGAAAGTCAGCATACTCTCCAACAGTTTTGATAATCCCTAATGTGGGTAAGAAATGTCTCTTGACTGGGGTCACGTATAAAAATACATGCTGCAAGTACCGGTATATTGGGCAAGGCATGCAGTTATAGCAGTTACAGAGTTTACAGTTATTAGCAAAATTTCAGCTGATGATTACAAACGAGTCTGGATGCATCTGGACTATAAACTTCCAGCATTGCTTGCCGAAGAGTGACGCCTTTGGCCGAAGAGTGACGCTTTTGTGTTACACACAACATAAGTTGTGGCAGGGCAAAGGTGCAAAAGCCAAATCACCACTCATGGACAGCTTTATTTATTTTTTTCGTAAGGCCAAGGTACTCATGCTCCTCCCATCGTCTACTATACATACTTTGTGAAGAAAAAAGTTGCTGGTGATCCAAAGTGATAAGGCCACAGTGGACACCAACTCCCCAGTCTTCATCTTCTGAGGCTACACTCCCAAAAAGGGGACATGCAGCCTCTACCTTCCCTCCCAGACCAAAGCCTAGGGAAGGACAGATCTTCTTGAGAAGGTCCACTAAAGTCTTCAAGGGGAAGTGGCAGCCAAAAGGCACAGCCTACTACCCCCAATAAAACCTATACTGAGTCTTCCGGGATCCAGTTCCACTGTAGCCTTTGGTGGCGGTTGGTGCCTAACTCATCCGAAACAAACAAAAGGTTCACTGAACAAAATTGAGGAGTGCTCAGGTGAACGGTGAACAGCCCTATGGCTATAAATATACTCTCCTGCTATAAAGCCAGGAAGAATTGTGAAATAAAAAGTGCAGGTAAGGCTCCAAGGTGCAAAAGGTGAGCTTACCGACACGACAGATGAAATGCGGAATATTTTTCCCAAAACACATTTTTCCTCATGAGTGCCCTGGCGGATTAATCCAAGGGACACAAAGCTGTTTCATCCACATGACCCATGTGCTTCTGCCTCCAGGAGTAGGCCAGCCCTGTTTCAAAACCTTCAGCAGAAAAAAAAAGAAAAAGAGCAAATTATGTTAAAAGGAGCAGCTATTTATTGTACATTAGGTACATTAAGTCTGTTGAGGAAATATTAATGAAGCAAACTGGTTATGTTTAAAGTATCAGTAGGATAGGTATCGTAATGTTGGCTGACAGGTTGGTGCAAATATGAAGTTTATTTAAACAAAATAAGAGTAAAGGGCATCTGATGACTCTTTTGATGTCACCAAACATTTATTTGATAATTTATCACATGTTGTTTAGGTCAGCCCTATAAGGTGTATAGAATTAATCAGAACGCATATAACCAGATGAGCCAGCAGAGGGCATTGGAACCGTTTAGAGCTCTGTAGGCACTGAACAAAAGTTTCCTTCTTGGCAAACTTTGTTTCTTTACTCCATGGTTTGTAATGAGTCCACTTATTTTCTATGAAGATCTTTGCTGGACACAGGGGAGAGGAAATGGCTAATTGGGCCCAATTTGGAAATTTCCACTTAGGGGTGTACTCACTTTTTTTTTGCCAATGTTTAGACATTAATGGCTGTGTGTTGAGTTATATTTGAGAGGACAGCAAATTTACACTGTTATACAGGCTGTACCCTCACTACTTTAAATTGTATCAGAGTGTCATTTCTTACGTGTTGTCACATAAAAAGATATAATAAAATATTTACACAAATGTGAGGGGTGTACTAACTTTTGGGAGATACTGTATGTAACAAGATTGCAAAAGGGTTTTGTGATTATCAAGTGGCCTTATAAACTTAAGCTTGGATTACCAAACAAAACGTGCCATTGGAACACAGGAGTGATGGGAGTGATAAAGGCTATCTGTACGCCGACTTTCCATTACAAAATCAGCAGTTTCCAGCTACAATAGTCATTAACAACATTAACAACGCCTGCTTTCTGATCCTTTTCATGTTATTTTAAAACGACTTGTGTCATAGAGCTTTGAAATATTGTTTACTCTTGTTTTCACCTTCTTTACTGTGGGTACTTTGTACTTCAAGGCCTAGAGCCTTTCAGTGTTTTACAGTATGTTTGTTTAGTTATGATCCCTGTTTTTTTTGCATTTTTGAATGATTTTGGTATGATAATTATCACTAAAGTAGTTGAGTTGACCAAAATACATTAAAATACCTTACATATTGCATAAGAATTGTTATATATGTGGCAATTATAGGGGAAATATTAGAATGTATACATTGCTGTTTCAAAACCATGCATTATTTTCACTTAGTATATAGATTTGTAATGGAAACCATGAACAAATTAAATAACACATCACAGTACATATCGGTGGAAAGTAGACAACCACAGGTGGCAAATGTATTTGGCGATAACAGCATCCATGCTGCTCCAAAATTGGACTGCTTAGATTTCTATGATTCTGCCAGCCTTGAAAAATTACAGCTTTCAAAGCATATGCCCATTTATCCCATATCTGTTAAAGTACAGCAGTGGACAGGTTATTTTGCGGGCTGCTTTATGCCTAACCCATCAGTTACTTCTGCTACTGCTTGCCTGAAAACAGGTCTGTCACCAAGAGCAATTTTCAACAAAATAAATGCTGAAATCAAAATGTTTTTTTCCAGTTCATACCGATGTGATGAATTTTGAATGGGTGCCCCCAATCTACAAAGTGTAGTGTACTGTACTGTACTGTATTGTGAAATATGCCTGCAGTCTGGTCAAAGTCCATGTAGCAAATATAGTGCTTTCTGTGATAAGTCTCAATTATACAAATGGACCCTGTTGCCCACCTGCTGAGAAGCACTTTGGCTTGATGTGATGTGATGTTTCAGTATCCTCCTGCTGAACGGTTCTGTCCATCATGTATGATTGTGTTTAGCCAGTAACCATTAATTTCTTTACTAGGGCTACTGCCCCATTTCACCTTACCCTAGGGATGACTCTGCCCCCTTAGAACATGGTTATACTACATGTAAGTTATTGTTCATGGAATTAAAGTAGAAAGTACAGACCAGATTGTGCAGTGATGCATAGACTTCCTACCCCAGTCTAGATGTTATTCATCTTAGTCCCAGCATCTGTTCATCCCTGGTAAAATGCAATTGAGAGGTCCACCTTTGCATTTTAGTAATAGTGGTTGGCTTCATACCTCAGAGGGTTGTTTAGGTTGATCACTTGCCTCTTTAGTGTAATAATAAAGTGTTTTCTTTTATTAACTTTTACATGTAAAAATAATTTAAGAAGCATCAAGAACTTTTTATCTTAGTCATTATAATAGACATTGATTGAATATGATATTTTGACCAAGTTCTGATAACAATGTAAGCTAAGATGTATTGGACATGCAATAAAGTAGTTTGAGCGAGAGCCTGTAGTTTCTTAGTAGAGAAATACCAAAAGCGGCACCATGTGGGTTGAAGCACCATGACTGGATATTTATTAGACTTGGGACGGCTAAGTATTATGTATTATGTTCGTCTTCGTGGGGAACAAAATCTTCGTATTCCACGAATATTCACCCATTCCTGTGTTTGGCTCGGGAGCAGGCCTGGACTGGCCATCGGCCACACTGGGCATTTGCCTGGTGGGCGGATTGACTTAGGGGCTGATGGAGCTGCAGCTCCAGGCCCCTACCTTAAAATAGGCCCAGTCAGGACCGGACTGACTGGGCCTATGCGGCCGTCCTTAACGCAGGGCAAAA
>VKOC01030912.1:0-11074 GCA_009364415.1 Spea multiplicata
TGTGATGGTCAGGTGCCCGCATCCATTGGACACAGATTAGATAAAAATGCTCTATCAATTTCCCCGAAATAGAATAGTCACTCACACCAGGTCCTGGGATACCCCTCAGACCCTGTGATCCAGCTTTTCCCGGTGATCCCTGTGGTCCTACTGGCCCTGTCTTTCCAGGAGCTCCCTCAGTGCCAGGTTCTCCCTGTAAAACGATACATATTAGACAATATTGTTGACACCTTCCATAAATGATGCTGCTAGACTTAATTCCCAACTACTATGTGTGATGAATTTTGTTGAGTCAGTCATCCTGAGTACCTTAGCTCCTTTCTCCCCCTGCCTTCCTTCTTTGCCAGCAAGTCCCAAAGGCCCCTGGGATAAGGAATGAGGTAACATGGTTAACAGATAAGCACTAATGTCCATATTCACACACATATGTACACACAACAAGTTTTACCAACCCTCCTTCCTGGTGCACCATTGGGTCCAGGTTCTCCTGATGGTCCAGGTGGTCCCTGGAATGAAGAGATTTTAAGCAAGACTTCCTCCCAAATCATGATGCTAGTATCCTAAATCCTCACAAATCATGACTATAATGCAACGAATAAGACTTCCTAAATTAAGTTACTCGGTATTGATTCATTAAGGGTTCTAAGCAGGGAAATAGCACCCTTACAGTTATTGACCAGAATGTATGACCCTAGATTGAGGAAACCAGTTTCTGTTGTGTTAATTTTAGAATAGCTTGGCATTTTTCTGTGATTAATGTGCTAGCAATCCGCATTGTCAGGGACAAAAGAAAGTAACCTGGGCTAATGAGTGAGATTGCGTTTCAACAAGTAAATAGAACTACTGGGTATAGTTCATAGAGTATCTTAAGAAGTCCTTTTTTATACTCACAGGGTTTCCACTGTCTCCAGCATCACCCTTTTCTCCAGGCGCTCCGTCCAAACCCTAAATTAACAAATGAATTATCATCATAGGCATACACGACTTTATCGATACGCTGGCCAAAACTTTTCACTGTGGCGTCAGAATGCTTACCGGTATCCCAGGTTCTCCTCTTGGACCATGATCTCCAGGGAAACCAATTGGACCCTAATATGAAAATAAAGTCTTAATTGCACTTAGCTTCTAATGCCGAGGGAAAATGGCAATGAATGGGACTGGATGAACTACATATGAATCAGCTCTAAATGGAAATGGGTTGACATGGGGAGGATTTTTACCAAGTTTCCTTTTGGACCATCTTCTCCAGGACGTCCTTTCTTTCCAGGTATCCCAGCAGCACCGGAAGGTCCGGATTCCCCTTTTTCACCAACATCGCCTTTAGCTCCCTGTAGGAAAATAAAGTGTGATAAAGTGGTTCACATCTCCAACTCCTTGTCTTCACATCGGTTTGATCTTTACTTTTCACGTTTTTTTACTTCCTTACTTTTTTCCTCTCTTCTTCTGTTATTTTGTTCTCTCACAACTATTGTATGCCTTCCCCTATATAATCCCCATTGACACTTTTTTTCCCCCCTGCTTTCCGTTCCTTATTTATGTTTGATACTTACAGGAGGTCCTGCTTCTCCTGGCTGTCCTGGATCTCCAGCCTCACCTGGCTCTCCCTATTAAAATAAAATATGGAATGTTAATTAATATAAACATATGAAAATGCGTCTCCATAATTCCATACTTAGAGGTTCAAGTTCCTCCATTTGTTGGCCATTCTCACCTTCTCTCCGACAGAACCTGGTTGGCCCAAACCTCCCGGCATGCCTGGTGGTCCCTGAAATACCAAAAATGTGGAGAGTCAGCCCAAACGTGTGCTTATTTTATGTGTTCTGCAAGGGACTGTAATGTACTTACATCTCCACCGTTGGGGCCCATGGGACCTCTTGGACCTCCAGTGCCAGGTGGACCCTGCAATAGCACAAGGAAGCTATGAGAATAAGGTTTTTCTGACTAGCTAACTAAAAACTTTTTCTTAAAGTATCACTCTAGCCCTATTACGTAACATGCGTATTTTACATAGATCCTGATGCATTTAATCACATTTCTGTCTCATTTTACTTCTCCCCGCGGCTGCCTCTACTGAACCAGGAAGTGTTCTTAAGTATGCTTCCTGTCCATGCTCAGCAGCACATCCATCCTAGTAAAAATCACTGGTGTCCATTAAAAATAATTTTGTGGACTAGACTGTCCACCCCAATTCATTATTTAAGGAAGCTAAAAGTTAAGATACATACTACATGCCTAAGTCCTCATTAACGAGATATTAGACTATAAACTTATTTTTTCACCATAGAAACAAATGGAAAGTTCCTGTTGAGTGGATCATCGGTTGCTTGCTTGGTTAACACAACAACTTTTCTAAATTTACACCATAATTCTTTTTTTCTACACATAACCTCTAATGAGTCAAACAAACGGGACTGAATGGTTAGAGCAGCCTGGATGTAATGGTTAGAATGTGTGTAATACCTGAGACGTAAACCACATTCATTGAAATGATTAATATGTATGTTTAGGCTAAACAAAAACTTACCATTGGTCCAACATGGCCACTCTCTCCTTTTTCCCCTGTGGGTCCAGGCATACCCTGTAAGAAAAGACACATACTGAAATCTTTTATGAACTTTAGCCACAGTGTCACATTCTAAGTCTGGGAGATTCCGTTTGACTTTGATACATATCACCATACCGCCAGGTTTGAATTGCTGCTCCGGCCACTTTCCTCTTTTAATGGGAAAGGGATTGGTGTTTGGCTACTGCTCACCTAAGACCTTCTATGACCACCGGTGGTAACCCCAACTCCATGCCTAGCTAGCGCTCTTTCCCAGAAGACAGAGAGCTCTGGTTAGCCCACTGACATAGTTAAACTGCTTTAATATATTTTTCAGAAGTGTTTTGAGATAACAATTTCACTACACTTCTCTGTAACAAAATGTATTTTTCTTTGAGATTCTTTGAAGTACTTTCATGTGGTACCTTCTTCTGAAGGAAAGACCTCTGAGGTCCCTAAAGTTTATGTGACTCTACATCATTTTATATGTCGGCCTGATAAAACACATCATCTTTGACTGAAGACACAACAATAAATAGGTGAGTGGCCTAAAACTCAGAATTTGCTTCTTGTGGCAAGGTTATGTTAGCTCGACTCCCTTCTCCATGGAAAGCTATGTGGCATGGAATCCCATTCTACTTGTGTCACTCACCTGAAGTCCTCTTGGTCCAGCCACACCAGTGGAACCACGATGACCCTCGTCACCTTTTGGACCCTGCATTCCTTGTTGACCTCTCCTTCCTGGCTCTCCATCTTGGCCCTAAGAAAAATACAGATGCCGTCAAACAGGAATTCAGTAAAGAAGTATACATTCAAGATTTTTAATAAATCCCACTAGAAGAATAATAATTGTGGATGCCTGCCTTTAAGCACCTAAGATTATTGGATAGGGCTAAAACTTGTGTTTTCAGAGAATGACTGTTACGGCACCTAATTGTCATCCACTGACAACATAAAAAGGGTATCTCCAATTTTTTATTAGTTTTGGCGGAGGATGTGCGAATGTTGTGTTACCCCTGTAGCTAGTGATCCCTTTACTAGGGACTAGAGACATCCGTGTGTATTCATATATAACTCTTCCGCTGCTCCCTGAAGGGCGCCCGGAGCTGCTAAGGACTGATGGTGTTGGGTTATTGGCATCCTAGCCTTTTGGGATAGACATCTCCTAGCATTCTCCATCACAGCCCAATTATGACAGTATACATGAGGCATCTGGAGACTAATTATCATATCATTTGATTTCTAGGACTTTTTTCTTAAGACTACAACTGTACATAATTTTTGCAGGGTTCTAATTTCAACACTTGAATTGGACATAGAGCTGGTTCTATATAAGTCATGCTGTATCAGCTTATAGTTTATTCAAGTTACTTACTGGAACACCGGGATGGCCGATTGGACCTTGAATACCGACTGGTCCTGGGGGTCCCTATGAACACAAAAAAATTGAAAAAGAATGTAGGATGGTAAATACACCCTAAAGGTCCCTTTCTCTGTCCAATATGCCTTACAGTATTTAATGCCAATCCCCAGCTAAATGGTCTAGACATAGGGTATCCCAACATCAAAATGCCCACACACACACAGGATACTCCAATAGGCTCAATGCCCATTCCCCATTGCCAATACCCCCATGTATATGCTCCATTCCTATATGCCCATAACATCTACCCATTAGATCAATTACTGCTCATATTGTCCTGCTTAAAAGTAAGCCTCTCCCACCAACTATCTGCCAACATATATTAATATGCTAAAGGTTCTACCTTCCCTGATGGACTTAACATCTTTGTAACCAACTCTCAAGTATCTTTCAGACACCACAATCTCAGACACTTTTTTGCAATGAACAATATAGGGGAAATTTTACCGATTCTCCCTTGTCTCCTTTGCCTCCTTTTTGTCCAGGTCCTCCCATTTCACCCTACAAAAGACATGTACTGAAGTTAGTGGTGGAATCGGGACCTTTCCAGTAACCAGATTCTCGTAACTTCTTTTCCAGTTACCAGATAATCAAGCGAAGGAATCTATAGGGCTGCATGGTTGGTGTTTGTTTGGCATAGTGACCAAAATAACAACATCTTAATGAAGAACTTCTGAACAACAGTAAAGATCTTACCTTATCTCCATCATCACCAGCAGGTCCTGGTGGTCCAGCAGGTCCTGGTAGTCCTATATTACCCTGTCCTCCATCTTGGCCAGCAGATCCCATAGGTCCTCTCTCACCCTACAAAACACAGGAGGATGTTGTTAATTTCTTAGTTAAAATATAATTGCTGTGATAGTAGGATGATACAAAATGCATAGCTACATTGAATGAATATCCACGCAACCTCAGAATGTTATAAAAATGAGAATGATACAATAACCATATTTGTAAATTAGCTGTACGCAAAAGCCTATTTCAGTCCTGACCTTGAATTTTTTGATAAATAGGTGTTTTTATTCTGGCATCTCTACACTAAATCTGATTTATTCCCATAGTTTGGCCTTCTTTTGGACCATTTACCTCATCTGTCACTCCTACATCTTCTGGCTTAAGGCAAACTCTTTGTCTGGTTCGGGTGTAAAATATATCTACTCATTGGATACTTACTGGGTTACCCTTTTCGCCAGCAGGTCCTTGAGTTCCTTGTCCTCCAGGACGTCCTGGAAGTCCAATGCCCCCAGCTGCCCCAGAAGGTCCACGTTCTCCAGCAGGACCCTGTAGACAAACATTGTACAGAGTGATTAGATGAATGGACTGGAACAGTCATTTAAAGCTGAATGAGGAAGGGTAATGCAGAGAGAAATTGTTATATAGATGAACACTATCAGGTAGCCATATATTATGCCCTTTGCACGAATGCAGGTATACTTACTGGTGCCCCTGCCTGACCCGGAGGGCCTTCTCCTCCTTTCAAACCAGATGGACCCTAAGTAAAACAGAGATGTAATTTAGTTTGAAGTTAATCATGTACACTGTATATTTTATGAATGTCGTAAATGATATACATTATTCAAGCATGGGACTGTGCTGTCTTGGTATATATACAGCACTATACTACACTAATCAATTTATCTGTGTAATTATCCCATTGTACATTCACCCAATACCAACCAACTTAATGAGGATGATCCCACAGGGTTTAAAAAATATTTTTTATCTTTGTACCACAAATGCAAGAACTGACTGAGTAAGAAATGAAGTTCCCTGGTAACGTGACAGGACATAAGCATATAACTGCTATTCTTTTATCAAATACATTTCTTCACCATACTCGGAATCATATCGGAGGTCAACATTCTATATCTGTGCCCTATTTTTTTGGTTTTATTCTTTGTGCCATTTATTTTTTTCTTTGATTGTCCAGCTGCCACAGAGAATTAGGGGGGCTAAACAATACTTACATTTTCACCGGCAGTGCCCCTGGCACCTGGAAATCCACGTAATCCTTGAGGTCCACTTTTTCCTGGGATCCCTCCAGGACCAGGGTCACCCTGTCATGGTAAAGAGGCATCATTAGATTTTAAAGTGGGGATGGAAAGTGGGTGTAAGAGTTAATGAACTTAGGGGCTTCATCAGTCATATATTGTCCTTTCCCACTTTTAACAATCACACATCAACTCGAGTGCCATCATTTTCCCTAAGTTGTCCTTCTGAATCTAGTCCTCATTGAAATGAGTGGAGATCGATTATGTTGGAGCCAGCAACTGCACGGTAATTGGTGCATTTATCATGAATTTCTTAGGGGATTACTGACTACTCCACATAGAACTAACCCACGTTACTCATTTCCCATATTATATTTTGTAACTAGGAGCAAATAGCATGATACCAATGAAATCAGACACCAATATTTTAAGTTACTTGAAAGTCCATGAGCAGTTTTCCTGATCACGCTCTGACACAGTACCTTTGCCCCTTCCCGTCCTGCCTCTCCTGGTAATCCTTGTTCTCCCGGTGATCCTGGGGTACCTGGATGACCTCTTTCTCCCATAGGTCCTGTTTCCCCGGATTTTCCCTAATGCACCATGAAAAAAAACAATGAGCTTAAAAACAACCAATATCAGGCAGAGGGACTTAATATTCTCCTTGCTGTTCTGGCTTCTTTCCATGTCTGGATTGTCCTCCTAGACAAGATGGTTTCCAACGTTTTAGTGCAGGAGGCCTATTCCATAAAGCAGTCCCGGCTACCAAAGTTTAATGTCAGACGGGTGGTGCCGAGGGAGAGTGCAACAAAGGTTCTGTTCACATGAAAACGGCACCATTGGTACCATTTTTCATAAAACGCTGCAATCAATGCAAAGCCTGGAGTCTGGTTATGTTTGCTCAAAAGATCTAAGACGTACCTGTGGCCCCACAACTCCAGCAGGTCCTGGGAGGCCTGTTTTGCCTTGAAATCCCTGTTATGACAAAATAGAACGAGACAGAACAACAAAGACATGAAAAATTCAATGTACAACTTACATATCCAATCCATTAGTCCTTAAACCTATGCCAAACTTTGTACAGGCTCTAAAACCTCTGAATTTAATATCAGATATTCTACCCTTTTGGCAGACGCAGTTTTCTTTGCCCAATTATTTGTCTTCTGGAAAACATTTCCTACCATTCCACATTTTCGCATGGTTGACCTTGGTATGCATAAGGGTATATGCACGTGGAATCAATGTCCAAAATATTTGACTTACATGTATCTATTAATACTGTATTGGAACACCCTATGTTCTAAGTTAGAACGCATTGTAGCTACATGTGTTGAAACGCGAGTCTTGTTGACGGCATACTGTTTGCAAATCAGGAGCTTTGGCACTGTTACCTAGTCTATGATATTCAAGCCACTAAACAAACTTACCGGCTCTCCTCGCTGGCCTGCATGTCCGGGTAACCCATCCTTACCAGAGCTGCCCTAATGTTGAAGCAGAATCACATTGTAAGGCGTATGACATTAAACAGTAATAAACACACGAAGAAAGAAACAGATACGATGACAACTGCCGAGAAGTTGCTACATTACTTTATAACAACACTTAGCTCTGTTCTCATTTTTTCTCAATATCTTTTGTATTTTATTCCAGAAGAGTTACTCCCAATAGGTAACAGGACAAGTGACCCAGTGGATCGCATTACAGTGATTGCTATGGCATGATTATAGCATTTTCTACTTTTTCATGATTTGTTTTTTTCTGCTTTTTGTGTTGTATAAAAAAGATCAGGGACTTTTCCTGCAACCAATTGACTTGGACAATATATGATACTTACTGGTGGTCCCTTGGGTCCTGGAAAGCCAACAGGTCCCTGACTTCCTGGAGGACCCTGGAAATGATACAGGAGAAATGCAGAGTTAGAATCCTTGCATAGTTTTAATCTCACTGGTATAGATTCATAATCTGTCTCATTAAGCCATTGCGTAGCTACGTCCCCTAAATTCAAAATGCCGCCCAATCTACATATATGTATCTTGTCTTGGATCTAAATGTATGTATTAGTTGTCAATGCACATGTGTAAAATCAGTACTTCTTGATATGTATTATGGAGCAAATAAATTAAAGACAACTAGCGGTATTTGGCACAAAGATAAACCAAGAATATGATAAAGAGCACGTTGCACATGTCGGGTAACAAATGATTGACAGTAGCAGCAGAAATTATTAGTTCCAGCGTAATACACCAAGAAGCCGAGCAAGGGGAAAAATGGCGGAAAGTAGCACTTTATGTCTTGAGGAAACAGCAGTTGTTTGTTTGCTTCATGAGCCTTATGATGTTATGGCGTGTGACCATTAAAATACTTGGTACTGGGCTGCGCAAGTACAGATGTTAGGAGCAGACTCTCACCTTTTCACCTGGTGTTCCGGGGACTCCATCGTTACCGCTATCTCCCTGCGCAGAGAGAACCAACAGTCATTCTGTGCGATCCTGAATTCAGCTGAACATCCCTAAGTTCTATATAACTCTTATCCATACATTGATAATAACATTCCTATAGTCACTGGAATGGCAAATGCCAGAAAGAAACAAGTAAACTTAACATTTTCAGCTCACAAGGGCAGGACCTGCTTCTCCTTCTCCAGTATGTTGTTTATTGTGTTAATGTTATTGTTCATTTTAATTGTCTTTTTTACATATTTTGACCCATATAACAGCACTATAGATTCTGAGGACATTATATATATATATATATATTTTGGGGCTGAACTTGGGATCAGCCTCATACGCCTAAGAAGGGTTATGACTCGGTTATAGCACAATGTCCACAAACCATTGGGATGCAGGAACATACTGGAGCATTGACCATTTAGACTCACTATGCATTATGGAAGACCACCCACAGCGAGTGTCCGCTGCAAGAAGGACTGAGCAATGCATGGTTAAATCAGTGAGATGACCTTCAAGAAATCTCTACACATTACCTATACATTATACAGGGCCCATTTGAACTTTCTTGCAGTGGAAGCTCACAAGCGTTTATGTATAGTTAAGACAGCAAGTTGAAGTGTTCAGCTGTCCTGGAAACTCCTGATTTAGTGAATATGCTCCTGAGCAGAGGCCATCGGGCATGCTATCAGGAGCTTGTTGTCGGTGGAGCTAATCCAAATGTAATTTCCAGTTTTCAGGTGTGCTTTTCATTATAATAATTGCTTCAGCAAGTCATCCACTGGAAGTGTTTACTGTATGAGGGGATAATAATAAAACCCTGCTCTAAAACAAATTCTCTTCAAAATAGTGAAGGACACATTTCACTCTCTGACGAGTCTTACAGCAGGTGCTGCTCCCGAAGTCATTAAAATTACTATTTCCGATGATATGAAGAAAAATGAATTTAGTTGACTTGGTACAAGAATAGAGTCCTTATTGGGCCACCACACACAACGCTGTAGTCACATAAGCATTAGGGTCTTCAGAGGTCTCCTCTTCAGAATAATAATACCATACTAGCATCCCATCTGAAGAAGAGGCCTCTGATGAAAGCTTATGCCACTCTATGATGTTTGCTACATTATGGAAATATCTGGATATATTGGTGAACACCCCCAAATTTTCTCTGTAGAAGTGAACTTTAGTTGTCGCTTCCCCTTAACTCCAGCAGACATCTAATGTTCCAGAGAACCATAGATTCTCTTTTTCTCTAGGTGTACAAGAGTCTGAGACACTGAGATCACTCAGTTAGTGGAGCCTTACCTTGAGACCTGGCTTTCCAGTTGGACCTCTCTGACCTCTTTCACCCCTTGAGCCCTAAAAACAAACACAAGAAGATTCTAATAAAGATAAATACATTCGCTGACCAAAAACCCCAAACCCCAAGAGCAACCTAGAAGTATTTAGGGATAGTAAACAAAAGCTTGTGTACATTCACTAAACACTGATATTATCACTAGAATCTATCTGATTTACCATCCAAACATGGAAATCATGGGGTATTTTTGGTTTAGAGGTGCCCTAAGCCTGACCCATGGAAGTGCCTCCAAGGCTTTCATACGGAAGCCTCGTTCTCTCTGCTGAGCGCTATGATATGACATCATCGATCACCCAATAGGCCGATCTGCCCCACTTTTGAAGCAGAGGGGCTGCTGACCCCAAGGCGCTTCTGCATTAAGCCTAGTGAGCCTAGGCTACAGTACGCTGATGCATGGCAGGGTATCTGGCAGTGTATAGTTTTGTAAATGCATAATATAATACCCCGCGTCAATTATTTTTTTCTTACCGAGGGTCCTCTCTGTCCTGCTTGTCCGGGCTGTCCTGCTCGTCCCTGTAAAGTAAAGCGTTCCATACATTAAGATATAGAGGTAGGAAATACATAAGTGATTGAATGCTGGATATTACCATATAAATTCTCGCTGCAATGAAGAGATAGGATTGTCAAAAAGTGAGGAATGTAACGGGGTAACTTACCCTCTTGCCTTTGTCTCCAGCTGCCCCAATGGGTCCAGGGAAACCTGTGGAACCCTAAGTAAAGAAATTATGTTATTAGGGGGTTACGCATTCTACAAACTCCGTGTCCCATAGCTCCCCCATGTCTGTGTCACCCTGCGGTGGGAGGGGCAGACTCCATGTCCCATAGCTCCCCAATGTCTGTGTCACCCTGTGGTGGGAGGGACAAACTTACCTTGGCGCCCTGACGACCAGGATATCCAGGAAGTCCTGGTCCCCCCAATTTTCCCTAATGAAAGAAGATGCAATATATTAGTGCTTAGCTATGTTAGGATATTTATCACGGTGTAGAGGTGCATATAACAATGATATGAGACAGAGGTGGACAGTGGACACCGCCACAAATGCTTTGGTTAATACGCAATCATGAAAGAACTATCTGTGGGACCTACCTTCTCTCCAGAAATTCCCGATCCTCCAATTTCTCCTAACGGACCAGACTGTCCTTTAGGTCCTTCGGGTCCATCCTCACCACGTACTCCAACAGGGCCAGGGTCCCCCTGATATAACATAATCATTAATATTGGTTAAGGTGACAAGAAGTATTACTACAAAATCTTCACTACCACAAAACTGAGAGAAAAATAGGTCTACTGTGGACTTTTGATCCAAGGAAGAC
>VKOC01030918.1:0-14794 GCA_009364415.1 Spea multiplicata
GTTATGGTTAATGGGGAGTTTAGGGTTAATTTAGGGTAGTTGTTTTGAATGGGCATTTAGAGTTAATTTAAGAGTAGTTATGGTTAATGGGGTGTTTAGGGTTAATTTGATGAGAACTGAGGGTTAATTTAATTAACTTAAGGTTAACTTTAGGTAGTTGGAGATAAAGGGGACAAACTAAGGGGAATCTAAATCCTGGGGACAGTGAAGTGACATATCTGGGGGGTATAAGGCATATGTGGGGAGGGCAGTGTGGCATGTCTGGGGAGGATGGAGTGGTGTATCAGGGTGTTATAAGGCATATCTGGGGGTTGAGTGGAGTGGCATGTCTGGGAGGCAGGGTGGCATGTCTGGGGAGGATGGAGTGGTGTTTCAGGGGTATAAGGCGTATCAGGCACATTGGCATGTGGGGGTAGAGTAGGGTGGCAGATGTGGGAGGCGGCGTGGCACATGTGGGAGGCGGCGTGGCACATGTGGGAGGCGGCGTGGCATGTCTGGGCTCAAATGGGCATAAATTGGGAGCTGGTTGGGAAATAAAGACAAGAAATGCATTTTATCAAAGTTTTTTTAATTCTGCTGTTTGTATTTAACTTCATTTGTTTATTAAATGATTTTAAATGAAAAATTTACATTCATTTTTTTATCCGATTAATCGGCCAACTAATCGATTATGAAAATAATCTAGGTTGTCGCCCTACACTTTCATCTCTTTATCGCAATGGCCTCTCTCTATTCACCTTATTTTACTGACATAATAAAAGCTACAACAACCCAAACAGTGTTTCTCAAACTAGGTTTCAATACAGTTATGAAAAATAGTAAACATAGGAATATTTACTAATATTTAATAAAAACTGCGAAAAAAGCCTTGTTTATATTTTTTAATTTACCAAACTGCCCCCAGTTATGCAAATCTTACCCCCAGCTTGCCACTCTGCCCCAGATATGCCTTATACCTCCTATATTCCAGAGATTCCACTGTGCCCCCTGATATGCCTTATACCCCCAGATATGTCTTATACTCCTTATATGCCAGTGATATGCCTTTTACCCCCTATATGCCACTGTGCATCTTATGCCACTCAGCCCCCCATAAATGAATTTCAGGGTGGTGCAGGGCATTATACCCCCATACACCACTATAACTCACCCATACACCCCTCTGGCTCCTCCCGTCAGCAACGGAGGTTCACAAGACACCAGGGAGCCGGGGTAGATAGGCAGAGTGGTGTATGGGAGGGTGGCTCCCATAAACAACTCTGCCTCTTCTCCCCCCCCCTCCCATACACCGCTCTGCCTCTCTCCCGACTCCCTGGTGTCTTGTGAACCTCCGTTGCTGACAGGCACTTTCACTGCAGCTTCATAGAAGCCTTAGCGTAAGTGAAGGGCAGTAATGGAGGCTGTGCGCATCGCGTAGACCCCCAACAGCTGACAGAGAGGATGATCCTCTGTAGGAGACCTTGATAATATATAAGGAGAGGAGTTTTTCAGAGAAAATGCTCTGGGGGGGGACCTTTTTATAATAGATTCGACTAATCAATGGAAATCGTCAACTATTTTCATTATCGATTAGTTATTTCAGCCCTAGTTGGAAGTGTGTGTGGAGGGGGTTTCTATATAGTCTGTGCCTTGCCGATTGGAGAGGGTGTATATGTTTATCAGTATTGCTATTGACAAAGGTGGGTTTTTCCTTTTTTGGTTTACCATTTAGTCTCTCTTTTCTTAAAACAGAAAAATATAGATATGTTTAATGTGAAGGAATCTTAACTTATATATTTGAAATATTTTACCAGACTTCACATGATTTCCCGAGTAATATGGAAGATTTTGTTACTTTGGACGAAGTTGGTGATGATGAAGAGGTAGATGCAGAAAAGTTGAAATATGCTTTGGCAGATGAGTCGTGTGAGGATTCAGCACCAAAAAACGATGACAGTTTGGTTGAAATGGTCATGGCCAGCACAAGTGTTGATGAACCAGAGCATGAAAGCGAAGGGACAGAGAAGGATGTGGTAAACACGGACACAAATCAATCTGCTAATGCTCTTCAGTCTAATGAAAATCCAACTGAAGTGATTTCAACAGATTTACTGAAAACTTTTAGTCTTGGTCCATTTCAACCAGATAATCCAGTTGGTAAGTATTGCTTTAAATACATTTTTTCATATTTGCAGAATGAGTGGATATGTCTACATAGCTATATATATCTATCTCTATCGCTAGCTAATCTATCTGGCTATATATATCTAGTTATATAGCTAGCTATATATCTCAAGATTTAATATAAGTGCTGCAATATGGTTTTTAAAAGTTTGACTCTTATATATACACGAGACCTTCAGAAACGTATCCGTACTTTAATACAGTGCTCGACAAATCCCAGGTCGCCATGGCGACGGAGCATTTTGCCCTGGCCCCTAGGTGTCAGCCTGTTAAATCCCCGAAAAAACGCCCCCACGTCGCCACAATCGTACTAATCATGGGGGCACTGCTGCGGTCTGGGCAGACCAGCACAGCCACTCCGAGCCCGAGCCTGTGGTCACTCCCACGGAGTGATTCTGTAGGCTGAAAAAGAGATTGCAGGAAAACCTGCAATCGCGTTTTCAGCTGCCACAGGCAGCTTCAGGGAAGGGGGCTGTGTTGATTGGGTCCCCACACAAGTGTGGGGACCTGACACAACACCCCCCTGCTGCCTGATCGCTCCAAGAGAGCGACAGTCCAGCATTAACCCCTTCAATGCCACAATCTCAGCATTTTAGGGGTAAATTCCCATTTTGTACAGGGCTCTGCTGCTGGTGGTCTGCCTGGAAGCCCAGATAGGCTACCTTGAAGGAAGAAAGAGAGAAAAAAACCCACCAGATTTGCTGGCAAGTCCATGAGTCCGTACTTCTGCTTTATTAGCAAATCTTTTTTACATTTTTACTTTTATTTCCCTAGGTGTGGATTATGTTGTACCAAAGACTGGATTTTACTGCAAACTATGTTCCTTGTTTTACACAAATGAAGAGGTTGCTAAGGTTACGCATTGTAGCAGCTTAGCCCACTATCAAAAACTAAAGGTAAGGTATGTCTGTGTATATATGTATATTTATGGCTTGAAAAGTATTGTCTTCTGAATAGACAAAGGTCTGGATAATGCCTACTTTCCTAGTTAGTTCCAGCTGAAGATTCCATAGGAAATGACAACTGTCTGCTGGGTTTAAGTGGGTGTTTAATAGCAAAGTGACAAGCCTCTGAATGAGGCTTTTTGCCAAGAAGTCAAAATTGTATACTCCGGCTAAAGGAACTGCTAATGACCCATTAATCAGAGCTGTGGGCCAGCGCCCCAAACAAATTGAAACACAAAATATATAAATCAATGTAAAATTACACTCCTTATGTTGCTAAATTGAGTGGTTAATCATCTTTACAGTGGACTGAGATCTGTAAAGAGGCAGTACCACTGATGTATCTAGCTATACCCTATCACTGCCTCAGGCCAGCCAGCCCCTAATCATTGCATTATCCAGACCCAAGCACTACAACTTATTTATTGGCCTTTTATGGGGAATAGAAGTAAGATTTGTTTGTATGTCTTTCCTGTCATATTGTTACACCCAATCCTGCATCAGACTCCAGCTTTTCAAACTGATGTGCTTGACGGTCACATGTTGAGCAAAACATTAATACCTTTCCGAACCAGGAAGGTTCGTGAGCCTCCTTGTCGCAGGCTGTCATTCTGCTCCCACTAAGTTCAGATGAGTCATTATCCTTCCACTGTCAATGACCTTATTAGTCCCTTCAGTGTTTATACAGGGTCGGTGGATATTGCACAGTTGTACAATGATATTGACCTGTCGCACCTATATCGACTTTCCAGGGCATTCACAGATAATCTGACTAAGTCTTGCTTATCTCGGTTACATTCCACTTGGCTGCATCTTGTTTTGTCTGTTTATGTATTACAGCTTTGTTTAATATTTAGGTCCTCTCTTACTTTCTCGAGTTACATCCTACTGCGATCAACATCAATTTGGGTGGGACAGTTAGGAATTATTACTGCAGGTTTAGGGTAAAATATGACTACATGGGCCAGAAACCAAAGCAGAAGGCATGGTCTAGGGACATTTTGCCAGAAAAATATCCAGAAAAATTTCAAATTGGTGTAATCATGAAAAACTGACATTCCAGCTTTTTATGCTGATCGGTCCTTACAGCCTGAACTCTGCATTGGGACCTGTTTTGGGTTTTTTTTGGCGGGGGGGTGTGTAACTCAAAATATATTTTACAATTTACATGTCAGTCCCTCATTTTCCCCCTGTAACTTAGGCATTTTTCTTTGTATGATAAGAATTGCACAAAATACTTTAGCTAAAAAATATTTTGTGCTAAAATTTTGTAAAATTGTAAAACAAATTGACCAATTGTCACGATTAAACAAAACAGGTGGAGGTTGGTCGGAATATGGCATCATGAAGCATGTTCATAGATTGATCTAGGAAAAAATGAATTGCGTAAGTTCCATTCTACCCCCCCCCCAGAAATTATATTTATTAAAAATTATATATATATAGTATAATATATATATAGTGATGTATATACACACACCGTGTATAGTAATAATATATAAGTATATATTATATATACTGTGTGATATATATATTTACATATATGTATATATGTATATATATATATATCGGGGGCGTCCAACATGCAGCCCGCAAGACCTCGAGGTGCGGCCCGCGTAAGATCGGCAGGCAGGGCAACCTATCCTATCATGCCAAGTCAGCCAGTACATGCTGAAACCTGGCTAGCTGCCCCCCCTTGTGTATTGATGCCAGCAGAATGGGTCTGCACATCACTTACAGCCACCCTGTACCAGCATGTACTGGCTGACTTGGCATGATAGGAGTGTGATTGCTAACAGCAAGCACAGTCCCATCATGCCTAGGTACCAGCATTTAAGTTAGGAGAGGTGGGGTTTAATATAGACTGCTATGGTTGATGGGGTCTCTAGGGTTAATTTAGGGTCCACTTTGGTTGATGGGAAGCCTGGGTTCATTGTAAAGTGCACACTTTAGTCATGACATTAGTTTGTATAGGCACACCTTTTCAAGATGTCATGGAGTGTTATGAAGGGGTTGAAACGGACCCATTGTTTACAGCAGGCCCATTAAGATTATAGCCACATTCATGTGGCCTAAATGCAGCGGTCTGAAATTTTTATTTTGCAATATTAGCCCTTTAAAAAAAAAAAGCTAAACATTTTTACCACTTGTAAAATTTGAGTTTCCATTAACTTACATGCTGTCATATCATTGCTTCGTACAGATGTTTTAATGTAAAAGTGTTCAAAATAAGATTTATTAGATTATGCTTACATGCTTAGATAGGAGTTGATATTGATGTACATATTGCTTATGAATTCTGATTTTTTTTTCTTCTTTAGAAAGTCCTGATAAAGATTGCCAAGAGTACGAAGAAAAAGGCATGAGGATCAAAACCTGTGCTGTGTCAAATAATTTTCCTTGTGTTTAGAGCATTAAATAGCATTGGTTGCTTTTGATTTTTTTATTTCCGGTTTCAGTATTCTTAAATATGCTAGTTTGTTTTTATTGCATTATACAATATAAGATCTTTTTGTCTTTGATTGTACAAACATAAACTCACGATATGCAGAGCCTTTGTGTATTAATTAGTATTGTAGAAATTAAGACCAAACCAAAAGGTTATTTTACACCTTTTTCATTAGTTTTATAGGTGTGCATAGTTAAACTAAATGGGACATTCCAGTCATATGTGCTTTAAATTTCTGTAGGGCGTCTGGTGCATATGCATTTGTTCTTATCATGACACACCTCCAGGGCTGTTTTTGAGTCTGATACCCTTGTGTGCTGGTTCAAAAAGTGCTCTTGTTAATTGGTTTTAGGAAGGGTCAGACCACAGGAGGTAGGAATCTGCAGCTTCTGAACTACAGTTCTTGCACAAGGTTTGAATATTGCATATTCTATTACTCTGTTTAAACATCCTGCTTGGAACACTTAAGTGTCCCTTAAAATTACCTTCCTAGCACTCTATGAAGCAAATAATCAAGGTTTCTAGCTAAGCAAAATTGGGGTGCTAGCTGTCACAACAACTAAACTTTTTACTAAGCACATCTGCTATAGTACAAGCTATGTTGAAATACGTAACTTTCATGTTCTTATGTTAACCAGTTATTTTCTTTTACATTTCATCTCCTTTTTTCCCCATTTTAAACCAAGCATTTTATCAAGCTCACATATTGTTATATTTCCTTTTATTGTGGCAGGGGGAGGGTCTGCCCCTCAGCCTGCAATCTATATCAGGCTTACTAGATGTCATTAAAGCATGTATGAGTAATATAACACGTGTCTGTGTTTTAAACCCTTAACAGTACTGAAATAAAAGGAGGCATGAAGTGCTGAGAATGTACATAGGGTTAGGACTGAAGTTACAAAGTGTAAACCCCCAAAATATAATATAAAAGTTCTAAATGTAGATAATTTAAGATAAAATACAGTAACAATATTAAAGTCGGTCCACAAATACAAGGATGTCATATATTCTAGTTTGCTAATCAATTTATGGCATAAGTGATATTTTGCTAGAGCAAACACATTAAATCTTGTAATACCACTTCCCATTTTGTGTTGATACGTAATATTGCACTATTCCAGGGCCTAGTAACTCGAGGTGTTGTAGCCAATAAAATGTAGTTGTCGTCTTTTAAGATAAGTGGCCAGTCTAGATCTAACAAAGCCCTCTCTGGCAGAAAGGGCAACAATAACAAAGTTAAAATCCCCCCAATCTAATTTAATGGCCTTCACTAAACCGATTATGCAGAAATTATCCACTCATTAAACCACACCTCCAGCAATGATCAACAGAACTATACATTTTGGCTTCTATTTTATTTCCCTATGTTTCCGGAGCCTTACAATCCTTTACTAAATTATCTGGTTTAATCAGACATTGAGATGACATTTACAGAAACCAATTGAAAATATCTAATGGCTGCAACTAACCATTAGTTGGGCGATTTATTTTTTTCGATTAATCGGATAAAAAAATATAAATGTAAATTTTTCATTTATTTCAAATTTAATAAACAGGATGTTAAAAACAGCAGAATAAAAAAACTTTTAGGAAAATGCATTTCTTGTTTTTATTTCCCAACCTGACCCCCCAGTTATGCACATTTGACCCCATACTTGCCACAATGCCTCCCAGATATGCCACATACCCCCAGATATGCAACTCTGCCCTCCCCACATATGCCTTATATACCCTATATGCCTTATACGCCTTTGCCCCAGATATGACGCCACCAGATATATGCCACTCACTTGCCCCAATATGCCTTATAACTCTGCAAATACCCATGCCCCTTGATATGCTTTATGCTCCAGACTCCTTGGTGTCTAGTAGGGGCAGTCGGTGAGCGTCTGCGCAGTGTGCGTAGACATCTGCTTCTGGCCGGCACTTTCGCTGGAGCTTCTATGACTGAGCACCGGAAGGTCATGTGACACCGGTGCTCCATTATAGAAGCCCCGGCGGAAGTGGAGGGCAGTAGCGGAGGATGTCTGCGCATCGCACCACCCCACCAGCTGTCAGAGAGGAGGATTCAGGTCCCCTGCAGCACTGCGGGGGATCTGGCTCTTAGTGTTATTATCCGACCTCAAATAGCATTTGCTCTGAAAAAACCCTAATCTTATAATTGATAAAGTAGATTCAACTGATCGATAATGAAATTCGTTGGCAACGATTTTCATTATTGATTAGTTGTTGCAGCCCTAAAAATATCATGTAGCAAGAGAATCTCTACATTTTGATTTGTCAAATTGCTAATCTTTAATTAAAATAATTCTCAAACAATTAAAAATGAGGATGAATTTGTTGCGGTGTAGACACATCTCTGTGCTGTTGTACATAAGATCGTACTGTCTATCAACAGCCTGGACCCTCCCTTGTGTGCAAACACTAGCACCGCTGCCTCCGTGCCAGCTGATTGTATGTAATAGTGCTTGTAAGGATGTAGTGGTATGTTCCCAAGGGGACTATACGTGTTAATGGGAATCATGCGAAAAATGTAATTAAGTAGAAAATGTGCTTTCCTATTCTATTAGGAGTAGCAGTGACTTTAATATCTAAGTATTTAGTATTTTCCTTTGTCCATACACAAAAATCTTAACCTTATATATAATTTACCTTCCAGTTTGTTGGGTTGTTTGTGGGGGGCTAAAAGGCCACATTTGCGACGTGTGCATTTTTCAAATTGGAAATTTGACATGTGGTCATCCTTCTCCCTCTGTTAATTGGGACATGATTGAACCCGGCTGATTCAAAGTAGACACCACTTTGAGTCATTTCAGCGACGCCATTGATATTTTCAAGCTATTACAGCGGGCATCTGTACATTGAGGTATTACAGCAACGCCATCTGGGTGAAAAGCGAACAGATTGCTTTCTGTACCCGTTTAAAGTCATGATGGTCCTGGCACATCAGTTGCCGTTAACTGAATGTTTTTGTGTCAATTGTCGTTAAGAAGTTTAAGTAAAACATAAACTGAGAAACCCAAAATGGCATATTAAATATATTTTAATACTTATCTGTGTGAGCCCTCTGTGTATATATGGTTGCAGTTTGCAAATATACCTGGAATCAGTGCATGGTAAGAATGAATGTCCTATAATACACACAAAAATAAAATCCACCTGTACGGTACTGTACAAAAGTAAGGGAGGTGTCAAAAATGCTGTAAAGGGTGCGTTAAACACGCATGTTAGTTTATTTTTATAATTTTACTAAGTGCAAAGTGAGTGAACAGCAAAAAAATCTAAAATCCATATGCAACCACTCTTTGTGCCTTCAAAACTGCATCAATTCTTGTAGGTACTCTTACACAAAGTCAGGGATTTTGTAGGCATATAGCTGGGTGTATGAATGTCCAGGTGTCGAGTTCAAGCTCTTATGAAAAAGCACAAAGAAACCGGCAATGTTTAGAGCCATGGATGCAATGGTCAGGCAAGAACATATAGTGCACCAGATGAAACACAAATCAAGTTTATTTCCGTTTGCAATCAGAAGATGTCCAGCACTGTTAGTCCAGCACTCTTAGGCTCTGCAAAAACAGGGACCCTGGTACACCCACCTTCTGTCCGAAGAAGTCTTCATGGAAAACTTGCTGGCAAAAAAACATACTTTTGACGAGGAAACAAATTCAAAGTATTTGGCTATAGCAGAAGGCAGTTTATTCATCAAAGGGATGCGGTACAAGAATAAGTGTTTGCAGCCAACAGTAAAGCATAGTGGAATGTTCCTTGCAAGTTTCAGGATGCATTTCTGCACATGGAGTTAGAGATTTGCTTAGAATTGATGATCTCAATGCTGAGAAGTACAGATACTTATCAATCATTCAATATTATTAAGCAGGCAACAGATTGGCCCCAAATTTATTTTGTAGTATGCCAATGACTCCAAACATACAACCAAAGTCATTAAGAACTATGTTTAGTGTAAAGAATAAGGAGCCCTGGAAATTATGGACCCCACAGAGCCCTGGTCTCAACATAATTGAAGGCAAAGAGTGGTCGCACCAAATATTGATTTGTTTTGTTAAATGCTTAAGTGTTGACGTCTATTTTTAAAGCATTCTTACATTTCATCATTTTTTTCACACCTGCCTTAAAACTTTTGCATAGTACTGTATATGTAGGATTATAGATATTTATGCATATAGATATTCACGGATCAGTCATAAAATTGACCAGACAGGTGAATAACACTGATAATTTTACCATGGCACCTTTCAGTGGGTGATATATATCAGGCAGCAAGTGAACATTTTGTCCTCAAAGTTGATATGTTAGAAGCAGGAAAAATGGATCTAAGCGACTTTGACAAGGGCCAAATTGTGATAGCTAGACGACTGGGTCAGAGCATCCCCAAAACTGCAGCTCTTGTGGGGTGCTCCTGGTCTGCAGTGGTTAGTACCTACCAAAAGTGGTCCAAGGAAGGAAAAGCAGTGAACCAGCAACAGGGACATGGGTGGCCAAAGCTCATTGATGCACGTGGGGTGAAGGCTGGCCCATGTAGTCAAATCAAACAGACAAGCTACTGTTGCTCAAGTTGCTGAAACGTTACTGCTGGTTTTGATAGAAAGGTGTCGGAACACAGCACATCATAGTGTGTTGCTATTGGGGCTGCGTAGCAACAGACCAGTCAGGGTGCCCATGCTTACCCCTGTGCACTGTGCCTACACTGGGCAATTGAGCATAAGAGCTGGACCTTGGAGGCCTGTACTGATGAATTACGTACATGTCGCTTACCTGGAGAACACATGGCACCAGGATTCACCATGTGAAGAAGGCCATTGTGCTGGGCAATATTATGCTGGGAAACCTTGGGTCCTGTCATTTATGTGGATGTTACTTTTGCAGATACCACCTACCTAAGCATTGTTGCAGACCATGTAAACCCCTTCATTGCCTGATGGCATTAGCCTCTCAGCAGGATAGCAAAAATGTTTTAGGAATGATTTGAAGAACAAAACAATGAGCTCAAGGTGTTAACTTTACCCAGATCTCAATACATTCGAGCATCTTTGGGAAGTGTTGGACAAACAAGCCGTGGAGGCCCCACCTTCCAACTTACAGGACTTAGAGGATCTGCTGCTAATGTGCCACATACCACAGCATACCTTCAGAGGTCTAGTGGAGTCCCATGCCTCAATGTGTCAGGGCTTTTTTGGTGCCAGGTGGTCATTATGTTATGGCTGATCAGTGTATATAGATATACACATACATAGAGAAATAAAATATGCCCTACCTCTGAGTTTGTACTCTAGCATAGCTCACACTGAGGTTATCACAAGAGTGGTGCATTCAGACATGTACAAATGTCTTAAACCATTTTTGTCTAAATGTGTGCATTGGTACGAATCACCAAAAACGAGGGACCCTCAATTTAAAAAATAACGAATATTTATTTATTTTGTTGCTTTTAGCAGGCAAAGTCGGAAGCGGCTGTGTGTAAGAAGGATACAGAAAAAGTAATTGATGGATATAGTCAAAACAATGTGGAATGGGGGGACAATCTATTGGGTTTGGCTGTGATTGATGATTGCAACAGCCTGTGGGGCTTGTTGACAAGACTGTTTGGACAGCTTATCACTGTTGCCCCTGCTCCCAACTACTGCCCTTCCCTGTCGTGCAACCTTCAGCAGAAATGTAGTGCCCTCACTGTACCATTCCTGTGTATTGTTGCAGAGCAAGCAATCCGAGAAAGCTGGACAGACTGTCCACTTCATCTGTAAAATATGGAGCACAACATAGTTTTCTTTCCCTGAAGGCAACCGTGGTGGCAATCCTAAGTGTTAAATGATGTAGGCATACTGGGTGAAAGGAAGGGAAGTGGGGTAATAAATCTTGTCTACTCCTTGCTGAGGTTATGGATGAGCAGCACACAACAGATCACGTTTGGGATCAGCTAAGAAGCTGCTGGTGCAATGTATTGGATTGCAGGTGGGCATAGTGGTACAAATGGGACTGCTGGTGACAGATGGGGCACCAGGCATGGTCAAAACAGCTAAAGACTTTGTACATTTGCTTTTCATGGAACTTATACTGCATTTAGTGGTAAGGTCAGCTGCTCCAACCGAAGAGCAGTGCAGGTTATTGAACCTCCATGAAAGGTCCCTGAAGATGGTTGGTTAGTAGGAACAGTACAAGGTGAGTCTACGCCAGCACCATCTACATTATGACGTATTTACCCTTTGGAACTCCACATTTGAAATGCTAGAGAGGATATTAGAGTAGCTGCAGGCTCCTCACTCAATGGATCTGAGCAGATTATTACAGTGTCGAGCCCACTGGGCTGAAGGAAATGGTCATTACTGTGGCAGGTAGTAACAGTCTAGAAGGAGTTCAAAGTTGTGGCCAGGAATTTAAGCCAAAGCACTGCCAGTTAGGTCCAGGTTAGCCTCTTATTTACTCATTTGGTTCAGAAAATGCATAATTCATGGAAAACTATAAGATCAAAATGGGCAACACCTGGACGTAGTGAAGGAAATGATCCAATTCTCAATCCCTTGCACCCATGCAGAGCAGCGGTTCCTTGATTCTTTGGGTTGTACTACCCAAGCTCCCCAAAGTATGATTAGTGTCTGTGAAATGGTCAAAGACTACATTGAAGAACTATCAATGTTCTCTACTGCTAGACCCTAAGTTTTTGAGACCAGAAATCTGTTATCTGGCATGGCCTATGCTTTGTAGTCCAGCATCTATCTTCATACCCACCCACTAGCATCCAGAGCTAAAGGGAGCTGGTGGAGCTTTCTTCAAGTCAAGCTTTATTCAAATTCAGTTCCATGCTGCTGGTTGTGCTCACCCATTGATGTAGCATTCAAGTTCCTGGTCGCCATTCAATTAAAAATCTAGTCTGGACCTCTCCCTAAACCCCAAGATGATGTTGTTCAATTCATTTTCAGAGGTCAAATTCAGTTTTCTTCTCTCACTCTTTCTCTCTCCTGTGTCCCCAGAAACCTCCCCTGTCTGCTCACTT
This sequence comes from Spea multiplicata, assembly GCA_009364415.1. Classification (NCBI taxonomy): domain Eukaryota; kingdom Metazoa; phylum Chordata; class Amphibia; order Anura; family Pelobatidae; genus Spea; species Spea multiplicata. The sequence goes on from VKOC01030918.1 coordinate 12,563, forward strand.
ATTTCAGCTGCATAGAGAAAAATCAAGTGGAGCGGCGTGTAGTGCATATAGTATGTGTAGTTTGTAATAGAGGATGATGTTTGTTTTCTTATTTGTTCATTGTTTTATATAGCACCATCATAGTAGTATACAGTATCTCACAAAAATTGAGTACACCCCTCACTGAAGAAATGACACACTGCTACAATGTAAAGAAGTGTGTACAGCCTGTATAACTGTAAATTTGCTGTTCCCTTAAAAATAACTCAACCCACAGCCATTAATGTCTAAACCTTGGCAACAAAAGTGAGCCCAAAGTGGAAATCTCTAAATTGGGCCCAATTAGCCACCCCCCTCCCCGGTGTCATGTGTCTCGTTTGTGTTACAAGGTCTCAGGTGTGAATGGGGAGCTGGTCGCTGGAAGTTCAACATGGCACCTCATGGCAAAGAATCTGAGGATTTGAAAAAAAGAATTGCTGCTCTACATAAAGATGGCCTAGGGTGAAAGAAGATTGCCAAGACCCTGAAACTGAGCTGCAGCATGGTGGGCAAGACCATACAGTGGTTTCACAGGACAGGTTCCACTCAGAACAGACCTCGCCATGGTCGACCAAAGTTGAGTGCACATGCTCAGCATCATATCCAGAGGTTGTCTTTGGGAAATAGCAGTGCTGCCAGCATTGCTGCAGAGAGGTTGAAGGGGTGGGGGGGCAGCCTGTCAGTGCTCAGACCATACGCCGCATACTGCATCAAATTGGTCTGCATGGTTGTCGTCCCAGAAGGAAGCCTCTTCTAAAGATGATGCACAAGAAAGACCGCAAACAGTTTTTTATACTGGAACCATGTCCTGTGGTCTGATGAGACCAAGATAAACTTATTCAGATGGTGTCAGGCGTGTGTGGCTGCAACCAGGTGAGAAGTGCAAAGACAAGGGTGTCTTGCCTACAGTCAAGCATGGTGGTGGGGGTGTCACGGTCTGGGCCTACATGAGTGCTGCCGGCACTGGAGAGTAGAGGACTGCATTGGGCGGCGAGTCCTGCCAAAAAACTTGCGGGCAGTCTTGCTGGTGCTGCGGACGGGAGCGGGCGATCAGACACTGTACCTGCAGGTCTCGGTAATCCCGCACAGTCCCGCAAGGCTGCCTTCATGCTGCTCCCTCACAGCGTCTCTTCTCTTGCTCCACCCAGGAACACAGCGGAGTCACGTGATGTGACGTCACTTCCCGTGACTCCGCTGTGTTCCTGAGCGGAACAAGAGAAGAGACGTTGTGAGGGAGCAACATGAAGGCAGCCTTGTTGGACTGCGTGGAAAATCTGCAGTCCAGCTAAGGAGGTGGGCGTGATTAACCACATATGTGCTCTACTGGGGAGCTAGAGTTCATTGAGGGAACCATGAATGCCAACATGTGACATACTGAAGCAGAGCATGATTTCCTCCCTTCAGAGACTGGGCCGCAGGGCAGTATTCCAACATAACGACCCCAAACACACCTCCAAGACGACCATTGCCTTGCTAAAGAAGCTGAGGGTAAAGGTGATGGACTGGCCAAGCATGTCTCCAGACCTAAACACTATTGAGCATCTGTGAGGCATCCTCAAACGGAAGGTGGGGTAGCGCAAGGTCTCTAACATGCACCAGCACTGTGATGTCATGGAGGAGTGGAAGAGGACTTCAGTGGCAACCTGTGAAGCTCTGGTAAACTCCATGCTCAAGAGGGTTAAGGCAGTGCTGGAAAATAATGATGGCCACACAAAATATTGATACTCACTTCTGTTGCCGAGGTTTAGACATTAATGGCTGTGTGTTGAGTTGTTTTTAAGGGAACATCAAATTTACACTGTTACCGTGTTTCCCCGAAAGTAAGACAGTGTCTTACTTTCTTTTTATCCCTAAAAGCCCCACTATGTCTTACTTTCGGGGTATGTCTTATATTGGGAAAATTTTTTCGAATTTTTTGTTTTAACCATAAAATTAACATATACACCAATCCACACGTATACACAAATCCACACACATATACACTAATCCACACACATATACACCAATCCACTCTCACTTAATGCTTTCCTACCTTTCCTTTCTTCTTTCAGCTTCTTTTCCTCCTCTTCGCTCCTCTTCTTCAGTTCTTGTCTCCTTCCGGGTCAGAGGGCACGGACAGCGGTGGGCGCGGCTTCAGTGTTGTGCGCCGGGATCTGACAAGAAACCCCGGCGCACAACAGCTGTTGCCGCGCAGATCACAAGGGAGCGGTATCG
>VKOC01030925.1:0-11248 GCA_009364415.1 Spea multiplicata
TTCGCTACCGTTCTGCCTGCCCAGACCTTGGATTGTTTACTGGACTTCGCTACCGTGCTGCCTGCCTCGACCTTGGATAGTCTACTGGACTTTGCTTTTGTGCTGCCTGTCCCGACCTTGGACTGTAAAGTGCTGTATCCAGCCCGTCTCTGCATTGTGGGTCCGCTATTGGTGTTGTCTAGTCCCGACGTAACAATCGGACGGTAATTTGAGGGGTAATACTTTTGAGGAGTCCTTATTCATTTTTAGAATGGGTATGACATTGGCCCTGTTGGGCAAGTGCCTTGATCACTTATTTGGTGATAACAGTGATATATCATTTTTTGTGGATTTATAGAAAAAGGCTCCAAAGCCTTCAAGGCCCGGGGCTTTGTTATTTTTCAAAACTTTTATGGCCTTCTGAATGTCATCGCCACTTTATTCAATTGCGTCATCTGATCTTGATTGAGTTGAGTATTTATGTCAGTATTCTGTATGTTGGATAGTATACTATAATTATTAAACACCCGTCCTATGGCCTCAGGTCTCTTATTAATCTGTCCTTTTCGAACACTTTATCGATTCTATTATTAGGCCGGTTTTCCTTTAATTTATTGGTTAGAAATTTGTCAACTCTGTTATTTCTTACATACAATTTTTGTTTTCGTATTTTCAAGATTTGCGTTAATCCTGTCATAATTGTGTGCAGTGATCTGTTCTCTTATGGCTAAAATCTAGGTGCCAGTTTATTTGCTTTTTCTTCCTTGTAGAGATCAAGGTATAGCGAGGTCAGATCATGGCCTCGTATCTTATTTTCTCTCGCCCCCATCTTGATTAAGTATCCTCTCACTAGAGCTTTATATTAGGTCTGCAACTAATGATTATTTTCATTTTCGTTGGCCGATTATTTTTTTGATCTAATAAAAAAATGTACATTTTTCATTTATTCAAAATAATTTAATAAAGAAACAGGATGTTAAAAACAAACAGCAGAATAAAAAAAACTTTGATAAAAATGCAATTCTTGTTTTTATTTCCCAACCTCCCGGTTATGCACATTTGAGCCCAGGCTTGCCACTCTGCATCCCAGATATACCACATACCCCCAGATATGCCGCTCCGCCCTCCCCACGTATGTCTTATATACCCTATATCAGGGCTTGACAAATCCCTGATAGTTTGTCAGCCTGTCAAAGGAGTTTGTCAGTGTGTTAAAGTTTGCACCGTGGTACAACTACGAACGCTGTACCTGAAGATCTTGACGATCCCAAATGGGAACGAAGCCGGAGAAGCGACATTGCGTGACATCGTCACGTGACCTATCGTGCGGCACGCATGCGCCATCTAGTCTCCCTGGAAAGAGCGCGCGCAGGATTCAAACTCTTCAGACAACACTGTGCAACTGCAGGGTAATTGTTAAAATGTTAAGATTATATTTAAATATATTTGTTCTTGTGTTTAATTTACACACATCCAACTTATGCCACTGTGCCCCATGATATGCCTTTTAACCCGTTATATACCACAGTGCCCTATGCCTCCAGAAATGCCTTTTACCCCTATATGCCACTATGGCATATAGGGGGTTAAAAGGCATATCATGAGGCAGAGTGGCATATAGGGGGATATAAGGCATTTCTGGAGGCAGGGTGGCATATAGTGGGTTAAAAGTCATCCCTGGAGGCAGAGTGGCATAAAGGGGGTTAAAATGCATATCTAGAGGCAGCATGGTATTAAGGGGGGTTAAAAGGCATATCATGGGGCAGAGTAGCATATGGGGGGTATAAGGCATATCATTGGGCAGAGTGGCATATAGGGGGGTATAAGGCATTTCTGTAGGCAGAGTGGTTATATAGAGGGCTAAAAGGGATCCCTGGAGGCAGCATGGCATAAAGGGGGTAAAAAAGGCATATCTGGAGGCAGAGTGGCATAAAGGAGGTTAAAAAGCATTTCTGGAGGCAGTGTGCATTAAGGGGGTTAAAAGGCATATCATGAAGCACTCTGCCTACAGAAATGCCTTATGCCCTTCATTTAAGTCACCCCTGACTTACTAGTGCTTCTGACTCTCTGGTATCTAGTGGGGGCAGCAGGTGGACGTCTGCGCGATTTGCGTAGGCAACTTCCGCTGGAGCTTCTATGACTCATAGAAGTGCTAGTAGCAGCAGGGGTTGCCTATGTGCATCACACTTACACCCTCCGGCTGCCAGAGAGGAGAATTCCCTGCAGCGCTGCAGGGAACTCTCCTCTCTGGCAGCCGTGGAAGGTCTGGGAGATGCGCATAGGCAACCCTGCTAATACCGGCACTTCCGCCGACGCTCAGTGATAGAATCCACGGTGGAAGTGCCGGCAGCAGTGGAGGTTACCAGACAGGAGGATCCAGGACCCCTGAAGCGCTGCGACGGATCTGGATCTTAGTCTCATAGTCAGACCTCTATTTGAGGTCTGATTAGAAGACAGAGACATAGAAAGTGACGGCAGATAAAAACCAGTAGGCCCATCCAGTCTGCCCAACCTCTGAGTACTTTCCTTTTGTACCTGCCCTTATCCTTTTGAAGGACTGTAAGAGTTGACGGGGAAATTAGGACTTGCTGTGAGAGAGGAGTATGCGAATGATAAGAGATGCAAATAATTTGTCTCGCATATTGCAGCTTTAATCAGTGAGCTAAAAGAGGCAAAATATGTTAGTTTGCTGCTAGATGGATCAACTGACAAAGCATGAGTAGAGGAACTAATACTGTATGTCAGGTATATCAAGAACAATGGGGTCAAAGAAGTTTTTCTGTCAGTCCTACCTCTTGAAATGGGTACTTAGAAACGAATCTTAGAAATGAATCAAAATTCATTGATGACCTTGACTCTGTTTTAAAGAAACTGTACCAGTTTTACCAGTACTCATCCAAGAGAATGCATCAACTGAAGCAGGTGGTTTAAAATGTTCAGAATAAAATTCTGAAATTTCAGTACTTGCATAACATAAGATGGGTGGCCAGCAAAGTCAGCGCTCTCTCTGCACTTGTCAAAGACTGAAAATGTGTGGCAGTCCACCTTGAAAGTGTTGCTGCAGAAAAAAGACAGTGCTTCTGCTGTTGCCCATGGTTTAAGATAACTCACGGATTTCAAATTTGTTCATATGCTCCATTTTCTCCTTGACTACCTAGAAATTATTAAGAACCTCTCCCTTTTATTTCAAAGGGAAGAACTTTCTGAAGCACAATCGAGTTGCATGTGAAAAACATGATATGGTCATTAAAATGACTCAAAGATGCACCAAAACAGCATGAGGAGAGATTTATGTCAGGAACATCACTTAAAAGACTGTATCAAAACGTACAGATACACGGGCTCGGCAATACTGTAACTTTATCAATCCAGCAGGAAAAAGAGAATTTGATTAAACATGCTGTTAAGTACCTGGAAGAGTGATTTCTGGGTGGAAGGAGTAGTGAAAGCTCCACTGCAGTGTTTGATACCTTTGCCTGGCCATTAGGAACTGCATTACAAGACTATGGTGTTGATGACATTACAGCTTTGGCTCAGCATTTTCATAAACGACTATCACCACCTGAAATGCATGACAAATGCATGCATATACTCCTAAATGAGTGGTATGAATTTAAGGTCCTTATAAAAGGAAAGAAACGGAGTGAGCTTCTGGATTTGGCACTCTCCAATACTAAGAGGTTTCCAGTTTTGGGAAACTTGTTATCCATTGTGTCTGTGCTACCTGTCTCAACCACATGTTGTGAAAGAGGGTTTAGCTTAATGAACCTGATAAAAAAAATAAGTTCAGATCATCAATGCAAGAAGGTGGTTTAGGTGATTTGTTAATGATCAGCATGAATGGGCCATCAGTGAAAAAGTTTGATCCTGCAAAGGCTGTGGACCATTGGTACTTTAGTTCGAAAAATACAAGGCATATTCATGGCCACAAAAAGCCAAGTGAAAAACACTAAGATATTATATAGAAAATTTGGTGTGTCACATAAGAATATATTAAATTATCTGCATGTCTTAAATGCCCATGATGTTTGGTTCTTTTTTACATGTAAATTTAAGATCTGTTATTTTTGTTTGTTGAAAATAAAACTTTAGTGTAAAAAAATTCCTGGCTCCTAACTTTTTTACAAACACGACTTCTGTCTAGGGGCGCTTGAAACTCACGATCTCAATCACTCGGATAAAATAAATAACAAATACAAAAAAATATAGTGTGATAAGGTAAGACAAAACTTCAATGGTTGCACTCACAACATGCATGAACCTTTTAAGCCTTCGACAGCCAACTCCTTGGTGTGTGTGTCAATTTGTCAACCCCATGGACATGGAAGAAAAATAATATGCCATAGGGTGATATCTTTCTAGACCAGTATATACGCAGTAATTGAATGCACTCACAACTGGATGGACATATCAAGCGAATCTGATATGTTATCCTGGAGTGGTAGTGGTCTCTGGTGAAGTTCCTGATGTGAATCCTGAGGATCCCAAGTTCCTCTGAGTCCTGGAAGGATGGTTCCTCTATGTTCCAATGCCAGTGTTTTAAAGTGCAAATGCTTATGTGAATCAAATATCAGTTAATGTGAATTGTTAAAAAGATGCAATAAATGGTATGAATTCAAAAATTCATGAAGAAATTATATGTGCCATGATCTAATACAAGAAGTAAATAAATAAATAATTCCGGGACTCAGCCCTCACAAGAGTAATCGGAAACCACACTAAACAAGTGTTAAAAAATAATCTGATATAAAGTTAAAAAGGTTAAAAAAATGTCCAAATGTTAGGATAAAAAGTAGTAAAAATCAAGTATAGTCCAAAGCAAATGTTCCTCTACGCGTTTCGCCAGTACGTGGCTTCCTCAGGAGGTTCTAACTTTTTTAGCAGGCTCCTAGAGTCAAAACAAATTTGCCAAACCCTGCCCGATATGCCTTATACCCCCAGATATGCCATAGTCCCCTCATAGATTCAGACTCGCTCACACTGGCACAATACTTTTATAAATAAATACAGGATTAATCTTCACTGCCCCCAGGATTTAGATTTCCCCTTAGTTTGCCCCACGTTACCTCTAACTGCACCTTAAGTTAACCTTATTAAATTAATGAATTCCTCAGCATTAAATTATCCCTAAAGACCCCATTAATCATAACTGCTCTTAAATTAACCCTAAATACCCCATTAAACATTACTGTCCCTAATTTAACCCTGAAGACCCCATTAACTATAACTGCCCCTAAATTAACCCTCACCTCCCCTAACTTTCAGCAGCCCAAATATTAATTTTATACTAACTGTTAGATGAGTTGCTGAGCAGTGTGGATACTATAAGGAAAGGGGCAGAGCCAATCATCAGTTTGACTGCAGGGAGGGACTGGGAGTCAGAAAGGAGCGGGGCCAATCAGAGTGACCGCAGGGAGGGGACTGTAAGTAGTAAGTGCTGTAAGAGACATTGAATGAACCGGATTATAAAACGAGGGGTATTTTTCAGAGCATTTGTTCTGAAAAAAACCCTCATCTTATAATAGATAAAATCGATTCAACTAATCGATAAGTAATACAAAAAACAAAATACTGTCTGCGCTTCTCACCCTAATAAAGTTGACAACAAATATATTGTTAATACGATATATCAACAGAAGAAAAACAGGACAAGTAAGCAGCACTGGGTAAGGTAAGCCTGGGCTATTATCTTTATTTTTATGCTCATTTGCCCTGTGTTTCTTCTGTTGATATATTAACCCCTGGTGGGGCAGGTAGAATTTTTTCGGGATCTATTAATTATGTGCATTCTTTAACCCCGGCAGACCGGGACGTCATCGATGATACGCGATCCAGCATCGCTTTGAACGCTGGGATCGCGAGGGGCGGCTGCTACTGAGCGCTGGGTGTCCCCAGCGATCCGTAGCAGACACTCCCCCTCAATTCCGTGCGCATGATCGCTTTGCAGCAAATCACGAGCACGGAATTTAAATATTTAAAAAAAAACTGCGGTCTTCAAGTGAAGACCCATTCCAACGCCGGTTCCGGAAGGGGTTAATTTGTGTTATTTATTTTTTCATGTAAATATTGTGATTTATTGTTTTTTTATAATTGTCAATTTTTATATATATTTATATTGTATTGTGTATGTTTTGTGTCTATTAAAGCATATTTATTTTTATACCTATTTTAGCGATGTTGTTTTCTTATATATGGGGAGGCATAAGGCGTATCAGGTGGGCACGGTTTGGCATAAAGGGGCGATAAGGTGTATCAGGGGGCACAGTGGCATGAAAGAGCTATAAGGCATATCAGGGGGCACAGTGGCATCTCAGTGGCGTATAGGGGTAAAAGGCGTATCAGGGGGCATGGTGGCATATAGGCGGTATAAGGCATATTAGGGGACAGAGTGGCATATCAGTGGTATATAGAAACATAGAAAGTGACGGCAGATAAGAACCATCCAGTCTGCCCAACCTCTGAGTACTTTCCTTTAGTACCTGCCCTTATCCTATATCTAGCTTGGCCTTATGCCTATCCCATGCTTGCTTAAATGACTTTACTGTATTAACATCTACCATTTCTGCTGGGACTACCCTTTCCGTAAAGTAATATTTTCTGATGTTACCATTTTCTCCTTTTTTTTTTCCATTTTTTTCTCCATTTTTCTCTCTTCCTTTACCTTGTTGATTCCCTTTAAGTATTTAAATGTTTCTATCATATCCCCCCTGTCCCGTCTTTTTTCCAGGCTATATAGGTTAAGATCCTTTAACCTGTCCTGGTAAGGTTTATCTTGTAATCCATAAACCATTTTAGTAGCCGTTCTCCAACATTTCTATATCCTTCTGGAGATATGGTCTCCAGTACTGTACACAATACTCCAAGTGAGGTCTCACCAGTGCTCTGTACAACGTCATGAGCTCTTTCTACTGCTAATACCTCTCACTATACAACCAAGCATTCTGCTAGCATTACCTGCTGCTCTACTGCATTGTCTGCCTACCTTTAAATCCTCAGAAATAATTACCCCTAAATCCCTTTCCTCACACGTTGAGGTTAGGACAGTACCAAATATTCTATACTCTGCCCTTGGGTTTTTATGCCCCAGGTGCATTACTTTGCATTTAGCTACATTAAATGCCAATTGCCACAGCTCTGACCATTTTTCTAGTTTACCTAGATCGTTTGCCATTTGGCTTCTTCCTCCAGGAACATCAACCCTGTTGCAAAGTTTTGTGTCGTCAGCAAATAAACATACCTTTCCATCAAGTCCATCTGCAATATCACTAATAAAAATATTAAAGAGAATTGGTCCAAGTACAGATCCCTGAGGTATCCCACTGGTAACAAGACCTTGTTCTGAATATACGCCATTGACTACAACCCGCTGTTGTCTGTCACTCAGCCACTCCTTAATCCATTCAACAACATTGGGATCTAAACCCAGAGATTGCAGTTTATTTATAAGTCTTCTATGTGGGACAGTGTCAAAGGATCAATTGATCTATTACTTTAGTCACCCAATCAAAAAAATCATTTAGATTTGTTTGGCAGGATCTTCCTGAGGAAAACCCATGTTGTTTTTGATCTTGAAACCCATATGACTTCAGATGTTCAACAATCCTGTCCTTTAACATGGTTTCCATTAATTTCCCCACTACAGATGTAAGACTAACTGGCCTGTAGTTGCCCGACTCCTCCCTACTGCCTTTTTTGTGTATAGGCACAACATTCGCTACTTTCCAATCCCCAGGGACAACTCCCGTTACCAATGATTCGTTAAATATATCAGTTAACGGTTTTGCTAGTACACCCCTAAGCTCTTTTAATAACTTGGGGTGTATCCCATCTGGCCCCATCGACTTATTTGTCTTTACCTTAGACAACTGAAGTAGAAACTCCGCCTCGATAAACTCACATATTTCAAATGATTCAGTCTTTTTTCCCAACTGAGGTCCCATTCCCTCATTTTCACTTGTAAAAACTGAACAGAAATATTCATTGAGGCAATCAGCTAAACCTTATCCTCTTCTACATATATGCCTTTTGTTTTTAGTCTAACTAATCCTTGTTTAACTTTCCTTTTCTCATTTATATATCTAAAAAATGTTTTATCTCCATTTTTACTGAGAGGGCAATTCGCTCTTCTGCATGTGATTTGGCAGTTCTTATAACTTTCTTTGCCTCTTTCTGCCTAATTTTATAGATCTGTCTATCTTCCTCACTTTGGGTATTTTTGTATCTACTAAAGGCTAACTTCTTGTCTTTCACAATTTTGGCCACTTCTGCAGAGTACCACAGTGGTTTCCTTAGTTTTTTACTCTTACTGACTAGCCTAATACAATTTTCTGTTATCTTCAATAAAACAGCTTTTACAAAATCCCATTTCTCCTGAACACCTTTTAAATTGTGCCAATCTGATAATGACTCCTCTATACATTTTCTCATTTTAGAAAAGTCAGCTTTTCTAAAATCTAAAACTTTTGTTTTTGTGTGGTGTGACTCAGTCACTGTTCGTATATTAAACCACACAGACTGATGATCACTAGATCCCAAACTTTCACCTACAGAAATATCTGTTAACAAATCTCCATTTGTGAACGCTAAATCCAATATGGCCTCCTATTATGATGGGGTCAGGTGAGGAAACCAGTACGCAGGGATAGGGGTGAGGAGTATAGCCTAATGTAGACAAAGTCCAGCAACATGTACCAGAACGAGAACAGTCTGGTAGCAAGCGAAGTCTGGCAACAGGTATCAAGTCCAGAGTATCCAGGTATCAGGCAGGGTACAGCAACAGGTATCAAGTAAGCATAGTCAGGTAGCAAGCAAGGTTCGGCAACAGGTATCAGGTAAAGTAATCAGGTAACAAACAGGGTCCGGCAACAGCTATCAAGTAAGCATAGTCAGGTAGCAAGCAAGGTTCGGCAACAGGTATCAGGTAAGAGTAATTGGGTAACAAGCAGGGTCCGGCAACAGGTATCAAGTAGTAAGTAATCATCAAGGACAAGGTAACACAGGGAGCTCAACCGTTAAAACAACCGAGCACTGAATGAGTGTCAGTGCTCGGCTTTTAAATGTGCCGCTTCCCCAGACCCCGCCCCCTGCAGTGCCGGTGTCCAATAGAGATTCCCGCGTCTCCATAGAGGAATGGGAGAGGAAGGGGGCGTGGCGTGCAGCACCATGCACGTCCTTCTCTCTGTGGCGGTTCGTTGTTATGAACCGCCGTGCTTGGACACTGTGAGGCATCGGTGCCGTAGCAATCCGGCTCGCCAGGGGGATCGGGGGCTTAGGAGGACCGAGGAGGTAAGTGCCGGGTACCCGCTAATCGCAGGTACTCGGGAGACATGCTGCGTACGGAGCCGTGACAACTCCTTACAAGTTGGTTCCTCAACTACCTGTTTTAAAGATAATCCCAGTAAGGAGTTTAGAATATCCACACTCCTGGTACAACCAGCTACTTTCGTTTCCCAGTTCACATCAGGGAGATTAAAGTCACCCATGATTATAACATCACCTTCACTGTCATTTTAGCTATTTCCTCCACACCAATTTTGGTGAGCCTGTGAAAATTTTAGCCTCAGTTTCCTGTTCTTAGCTGACAGGAGTGGCACCATGTGTGATCTTCTGCTGCTGTAGCCCATCTCCTTCAAGGTTTGACATGTTGTGCAGTCAGAGATGGTATTCTGCATACCTTGGTTGTAACGAGTGGTTATTGAGTTACTGTTGCCTTTCTCTCATCTCAAACCAGTCTGCCCATTCTCCTCTGACCTGACACCAACAAAGCATTTTCCACCACACAACTGCCACTCACTGGATATTTTCTCTTTTTCAGACCAGTCTCTGTAAACCCTAGCGATGGTTGTGCGTAAAAATCCCAGTAGATCAGCAGTTTCTGAAATGCTTAGACCGGACCGTCTGGCACCAAAAACCATGCCATGTTCAAAGTCAAGTTGTCTTAACCACGTGTACATGCCTAAATGCATTGAGTTGCTGCCATGTGATTGGTTAATTAGCTATTTGTGTTAACAAGCAATTGAACAGGTGTACCTAATAAAGTGGCCAGTGAGTGTATATAAAGGCTGTTCACAGCCTGTATTTGAGGGAAGGGTCTTAAGGGGTATTTATACCCCCGTTTCAGCATCCTCCCCTTTAGGGCATTATGTTTGCGTTCTTGATAGTGTTATTATTTGTGGACACTTGGTTACTAGGGCAGAGCGTTCAGTCTTCGCTATCTATCTCTCTATCTCATAGCTGCACATCAGTTCTGCTAGTTTCCATGTGCTGGGAGAGAGAGAGGGGGAGCTAGTGTCACAGGGCTACTTGTTTGCTCCACTTGTGGGTAAAGGAGTGGTTTTGTTTGATAGAGCTTCTGGTTTTCGTCATGTGTGTGGGGGAATATGTGGCATGTTAACACTACGCAACTATGAGTGCAAGTTGTTGTCAAAGTTGCAATGATGTCTTAACTGTGATGTATGCCAGGGGCGTACCTAGAGTATTTGGCACCTGGGGCGGATCCTGTATGTGGCACCCCCCCACACACACACATACACTTTAAAACTGCATAGCTTCTACCGTTATATACCGGCGCAGACACTGAAGGTGGTTCAGCATTACTGTTATTATATACTGAGGCACACATTGACAGTGGTACAGCGTAATCCCTATCACTATACACTGAGCCAGGCATTGACAATAGTGCAGCATAACTCCTATCACTATATACTAAGCCAAACATTGATGTAGTGTAGGCCTACCACTTCATTGTCTGGCTTAGGGATGCCCTGAAACGAATTCTGGACTGAAACCGGAAATGCAGCATTTACCTGGCTGAAACCGAATATGAGCCCCCCACACCATAAAAGAAATCTAACACTTTTATTTAAAGTAAGAAACACACCAAAATAGGACAAAACAATTAAATAACAGTATTAATAATATATATATATATATGTAACCAAAGAAAAAATGGGCACTCACGGGTCTTTGCAGTAAAGTGCATTAAACACTAGTTTATTTCAATCAGCACGGCCAACGTTTCGGACCACCTCCGGTCCTTTCTCAAGGCAAAGACCCGTGAGTGCCCATTTTTTCTTTGGTAACATATATCTGGCTATTTTTGGAGCACCCGGACAACTAAAAGCCTGTGTATATTAACAATATTTCTGTGCAGCCGCTCCCTTTGGTTTGTGTGTATATATATATATGATTGTTAACAGCAATGACATTCCTATCATGTCCAGGCATACCCAGATTCCAGGATATACTGGCAGACTTGGCATGATAGGAG